>OX608079.1:44750879-44885611 GCA_951509765.1 Sphenella marginata | reverse complement strand
TTTATTTATTTATTTATTTATTTACTTTATTTAAAGTCGACATACAAAATAATGGTCGACTAACACAAAATACAAGGTTAATTGACTTAGAAATATACACAAAATAATAATAAAAATTAGCAATTAAATCAAACATACATTAAATAATAAAAATGTAATTTTAAAATATCAAGTCAGACATGAAAGTATTACTTTGTGCAAGCCAGAAAACGAACATTCGACACTAATACAATTGTACAAGTCATTATAGTACGAGCACCAAACACGCAAACGATCACTTTTGAGAAAATTTAGACGACAAAGGGGTAAATGAAAAGGCACGTAATTTCTCGACACCCTATCCGGAACTGCAAAATTAAGTCGACTTAGCAACTCACAGGAGTCAACTTCACCGAGAATCAGCTTATGCAGAAACATTACCCCAAGCAATATTCTGCGATTTTCCAGAGTTGGCAAATCAATAAGAAAAGCCTACTTCTATAAGATGGAAGACGAAGATTAGAGTCCCAATTAAAGGCCGTAGAGCAAAAATCAAAAATTGTTTCTGCACTGACTCAATACGCTTAATATGAGTAATATATCCTGGACTCCACACACACGAGCAATACTCAAGTATTGGCCGGACTAACGAGGTGTAAAGAACCTTGGTGAGATAGGGATAATTAAACTCCTTAGCCCAGCGCTTAACGAACCCAAGAGTACCCATTGCTTTATTAATAATAGCAGATAAATGTAAATTAAAGCTAAGCTTCGAGTCAAATAGAACACCTAAATCGTTAACCGTAGATATGCGCTCCATAGGAGTACCATAAAGTACGTAAGATGATAAATCAGGCTTCACACGGTGAAATGTCATAAACTTACATTTAGAGCAGTTTAAAACTAATGAATTTATTGTGCACCAACGTTGAAATGAATCCAAATCAACCTGAAGTAAATTTAAACGAGGTAAGTCCAAAGGCAAGTACGAATAACATATTTTGACATCATCCGCATACATAAGAGCTCGAGAATGAATAAAAATCTGTGGCAAGTCATTAATAAAAAGAGAGAAAAGCAGTGGGCCTAAGTGACTGCCTTGAGGCACGCCGGAGGTAACATTAATAGATTTAGAAATAATATTTTTGTACAGCACCTTTTGAGTTCTATTAGAAAGATAACTTGAGAGCCATAAAACCAAATGAGACGGAAACCCCAGTAAATCGAGCTTCTGAATCAGAAGTTCGTGATTCACTGAATCAAAAGCTTTACTGAAATCAGTATAAATCACATCCGTTTGCTTTTTTGCCAAAAAACCATCCCGAACTATAGAAGTAAACTCAAGTAGGTTTGTGGTGGTTGATCTACTTCTCACAAAACCATGCTGACAGGGTGATAAAATGGAAATACATACACGAATGTTTAAGTTGACTGGTAATTATTTGTTCAAAGGTTTTGGGAATAGCAGAAAGCTTGGCAATTCCTCTATAGTTCTCAATGTTTGATCTACAACCTTTTTTGTATAGCGGTATAATAAATGACTGTTTCCATATTGACGGGAAAGACGCCGATTGAAAAGATAAATTGAACAATTTTAGGATCGGTTCTGCACTTAAGCACGCAACCAGGAATACCGTCAGGCCCTGGGGAAAAAATCGGTTTCAGAGCTACGAGACTCTGGAGAACAGTAGTACTGTCAATGACTGGATTATTAATACAGTTAGAACTAATTATTTTATACATATAACTACCAGCTTGAGCACAGGTCGCATAGGTAGATTTAAAAAAGTCCGCAAATAAATCCGCAATATTATGGTCTTGGCTAGCATTCTTACCTCCCAAAGACAAAGAAGATGGAAATCCACACCTTGTCAACTGTCACAACCGTACGCATAGCATTGTTGTTTCTCAACTCCTCAAAACGTTGGTTTAACTCAGTGTTATGTTCACCGGCAACAGATGCTTTAGCAGAGTTTCGCTGGCCTGCAGGAATGTCATTCTTATTGTTTTTAATGTTTTTCTTTCTACCTGTGATTTCTTTATTTTTGTTAACACTCGAACGCAGTTCTTTGACCTCAGATGTAATCGAGGCAAGTGCACTAGCAAACCCTTCATCACAGATCTTCTGTATTTTAATTAGCTGAGAGCGCATAAGTTCTCATTCACCCAGAAACCTGTTTTTGTCGGCTTGCAGAGAGTGTGTAACTGCCACCGCGTTTGCTTGCTCTGCTCGCAGACTCTTCAATTCGGCAAGAATGGAAGATAACAGGTGATTCTGGTCATTATTTACATGTTGATGCTGTTGTTGTACAGCTACAGCATTGTATGATACACCATCTACACGATCAGAGACAGCACAATCACCACAAATATACATATTGTCGGAATTTTTGAAATAATCCAAGTCAGCGGGCAACGTACCAACAACACATTGCAGATGGTATACTTCTTTACATTTCTCGCACTGCTTTGAGCGCGCTCCACTCTCTGACCACAACAACAAGGCATATTGCTTATGTAAATAAAAAGAGAGAACAACAAAGAAAACCAATAAAAAGTATAACAGCAGCCAAATGTCACTATCACAAATTGAATATATATTTGCAATGCACAAAGTAATTTATGCTTATATTCACAAAATTAGATTATATGAAGGGCTTAGAACCAAAAGGATCTAAGTAACATCGACGTTGAATTGAGATAATTAAGGTTAAAGTAAATTACTTATTGTAAATTCTGGGTAAATGCATTTGAAATGATTCCTGTCTAAATGAATGCAGGTTAGTCAGCTAATTCAAAGGATGTTTACTGAAGATGGAAAATAACTGTAAATTTACAAAAATTATTGCAAAAATTTCCAAAAAGTATTGCAATCAAATTTCGAACGTTGATTGCTCGGCTAAAATAAGATTTAAAAATTTTCCGAGTATGTGGTCTTGTAGCCCGTTTAATTTCGGTATAATAAAGTGCTGAACTTAATTTCGTAGGACGTCTATAGTTTTATATAATTTCCTATTCAAATATGAACTAATATCTAATAAAAAAAATTGCAAAAATCAGCGAGACTTCCTACGAACTTAAGTTTAGCACTTTATTTCACTAAAATTAAACGGGCTACAAGACTGCATACTCGAAAAAATTCTATATGCTTTTTTGGCCGAGTAATCAACTTTCAAAATTTTATTGCAATAATTGTTGGAGCCAAAAGGGTCTAAGTGCGCTTGGATCCAGTAAAAAAATTGCCAAAAATCAGTGAGACTTCCTACGAACTTAAGTTTAGCACTTTATTATACTAAAATTAAACGGGCTACAAGACTGCATACTCGAAAATTTTCTACATGCTTTTTTGGCCGAGTAATCAACTTTCAAAATTTTATTGCAATAATTGTTGGAGCCAAAAGGGACTAAGTGCGCTTGGATCCAGTAAAAAAATTGCCAAAAATCAGTGAGACTTCCTACGAACTTAAGTTTAGCACTTTATTATACTAAAATTAAACGGGCTACAAAACTGCATACTCAAAAAAATTCTAAATGTTATTTTGGACGAGCAATTTAATTTTATTGCTTGGAGGAGCGCACTTAGATCCTTTTGGCTCCAATCATTAATGCAATATAATTAATAACGTTTTTTGCCTGGCAAATATATGGCACTACAATGTCAGAAAGGACTCGGATCTCTTTGCCAACAAATAAACACCATATTTCACTATACAAATATGGGTATAACTCAATTTCAAAAAAAATGTCACTTAGATCCTTTTGGTTCTGAGCCCTTCATATATAATTGTTTGTAATTATATATTTGAAAATTAAAAATTGTCTATGATTGTTTTTGATTATATATGTGTTTGTTTAAATTAAAATTTGTTGAACACAAGTAGAAAATAAAAATCGTATAACGAAAGACACAGAGCTCAAATGAAAAACACGTCCGCACACGACACTCAATTTGTCTCTTTTTGAAAAAGTAAATTTCTTAAAAATTTTAGGTGTATATTTCGATAAGCGTTTTACTTTTAACCATCAATGCATTGCTCTAAGAAAAAACCTTTTGTCTAGATTAAATATAACTAGTATCGCCCGTGGTCGAAATTCGACCAATTTAAATTTTCTTCAGCTCCTCTAAAAATAAAACTTTGAAATAAAATACTTATTTTCCTGGCCACAATCTTTTCTTTAACATACATATCTCCCGTGACAAATGCAATACCAAGTAAGTAGGTGGAAAAATAACTAAAGCAGCCATTATGCATTCTTAGCATAGACTTGACTTGACTTGGAACTGCCACTTAGCGTTCTGTTTAATGAAGTTTGCATCTCCGTTTTGCATACGTCGCGGGAGAGCTACTTACTTGGTTTTGTTTTGTCACAGGAGATATAGCATGTCATAGACTTCTTCGTGAACTTAAACAACTTTTCCTCGTATAACTGGTTTATATCAGTCGCTTTTTCCAAAAATTTGGTGAATATAAAAAAAAAAGGTGAAAAATTTGACGCCTAGTCGTGAAAACGGCCCTAAAGGTCGCAAATATGCTTATTTTATCATCTCGCTCTTTAATTGTTTTTAATTTTATTGAAAACTAGTAAGGCCTGCTTGCTTCGCTGCGTATCAGAACTTATAACAGACTGAGTCCGATTTTAATCATTATAGCCTATACGCACTTTTTCGAAGTTCGACTTTCTTTCTATAACTTGATTGTATAGTTCACAACAACAATTAAAAAATACATTTGGGCCAGTTTTCGAAATTTGAAATACATACATATCTCTACATATAATAAAATTGTAACAGGTCGATGTCTGTACATGGCTTCTACCCACCCTTCTCTTTTTCCGTCCGAAATTTTTGAAGTTATATAATTGAAACCATTTGAGATATTTAAATTAAGCGCATCGCATATAACAGTACCCATTGGCAGCATTCGTTTGATACCCATATTGTACTAACACATTTTTTTGCAAATATTCGCCGATAACTTCAAGATATCTCCGAAACCATTTGGGATATTTCAATTGATCACATTGCATATTACAGTACTCATTGACACCTTTCGTTTGACATCCATATTGTACTAAGACATTTTTGGTCACCCCTGGTCCACATATTGGGCGATAACTCCAAAACTGGTTGAGATATCGCAAAAACTACTATCTTAAACTTTAGGTTGAGCGTATGTCAATCCAACGAAGAAGTTGCATTCAATTCCATTCAGTACTTTTAGTCATACGACCACAAACATACAGACAGACATGGGCCACATATTGGGCGATAACTCCAAAACCAGTTGAGATATCGAAAAAAGTAATATCCTAAATTTTAAGTTGAGTATCTAGCAATCCAACGAAACAAGTTTCATTCATTTCCATTCAGTACTTTCAGAGTGATACGGCCACAAACATACGGACAGACAGACAGACATACAGACAGACAGACAGACAGACAGACACACAAAAATTAAAAAAATGGTTGATTTGGATTCTACCCGTTTAATAATGCTTCTCCCAATCAATTTTTTGTTGATATCTGCCATGTACAGACATCGACCTGTTACAATTTTATTATATGTAGAGATGAGAGCTCAACTGATAAATGTCCGTGAACGCCTTTTCGTACGTTCGTCACGCTCACGTGCGTTAATTTGATCCACAAAGGCTCGAACCAACAAAGGAAACATTTGCCAGAAGAAGCAAATTGGTGAGTTGGTACTAAAGTAAAGGTCTTGCCATTTCCACACCACCCATGAGGTAGGCAATTGAAGCATCCTCGGGAATAACTTTCTAAGTGACAAAATTATAATTAAAAAAAAATTTTAATATTCTTCTTTCAACTGTTTCTTGAACTTTTACTTTTACATACTTCATATTATCAGTTTTACACCAACATAATGTACATATGTATGTATGCCAATTTACATTACCCTACTATTTCTAGGAGTTTTTGCAGTTATGGCGTGTAAAAATTTTAGAAAATTTGTTCTGTACAATGCAGGAGAGCAGGAGAGTCAAAATAAATGGCATTTCGGCGAAGGCCAGACTAAGGCAACGAAAAAATGTACCGAAATAGTCGGTAACTCTTTAGCTTTGGGGTCAAAGGGTAGAAGTTATGAAAAATGTTGAGTGCTACATCAAAACATGCGGTTCGGTGTCCCTGATAATAATATGCAGGCGGAAGGTCAATACTATAAGCCAGTCAAAATTTATCAACAAAAAACCTTAAGTACATTTTTTACTTGGACTTATGTTATTGATTTTGTTAGAAGAACTTCAGAAATTTTAAGTAGAGGACCAGCCCCTATGCACCCAACAACGGTTTTTATAGTGCTTTTGATCCTATCAATCCATATTTACCAATAAATTCAATATTTCATTATCAACTCATGGCAGTGTTATATGATGCATTTAAACTTCATTTGTACATATATTTTTGTTTATTTATGCCTGCAGATACGTTAATTTGTCATATTTTTGAAAAATAAGTTTCGAAAAATTGATTTACCCCTTCAAAAGTCCAATTAAAAGCAAAACCTTCAAAATTCCCAAAATATATGATGAAAATACCCATACTCAGTTTTACTCAACTTTCACGGAGTGGCACCAATGACAATGATATGTATCAGGAGACGCGCTTTGGTCCCAGGAGCATGAATATAACTCCGCTGAACCAATATTTTTAGTAGTTTGTGAGATATTTGCAGTTAAAGTTCAGAATTGTCTGTCATTTTCATGTGGTTGTTGTAATCACATTACCCTGTGAGAAAAGAGTGGCACACGGAAGGACATCACCGTGGCGGTAGCCACGGCTATGGCAACCACCTGGAGTTCGAATGGCGTAGCCCAGGGTTATTTTTGGAGCGCGACCGAAGGCCGCCAACGAGGAAAGGTGTTCTGCACATAAAAAACATGGATCGGGCCCCTAAACCCGGGTCATTTTTAATGAAAATATTGGTTGAGCGGAGTTTAATTCATGCTCCTGGGACAGAAACGCGTCTTTTGATACCTATTCCGACATTTTTGGACGCGTATTAGCGCTCGGTACCCCACGTAAACGATTACCGTTTCACGCACCGAGTAGAAGCAACCAAATGCGCAGAAATTTTCGGCAGAGAGAATGACGATTTCTCAATTTTTCGGTAACGTTTATAATCGCATGGCTTCCCCTCATAAGTATGTATGAATATGTATGTATGTATGTAAAATGAATGAGTTTTAAAATCTTTGAGCTTACAGGATTGCCCATATGCGTGAGCGTGTAAGCTAAAGCAGCCATTATGCATACTTAGCATAGACTTGACTTGGCTTGGAACTGCCACTTAGCGTTCTGTTTAATGAAGTTTGCATGTATCCGATTACCCTACTTGACTTGACTTAGAATTGAGTTGAGTTTTGATTTTTTATGTAAATTCTAAGTTTAGTGAGCGCCGTGAGAGAGCTGTGTGATGCCATACCTTTTTTTTAACATTTTGAATAAATCCTCCAACTATTCTATAGGGATAAGAATTTTTGGATGTATATTATTCATATGACAGCCGCAAAACTTACTGTCAAATAAATTGAATTCAAATTAGGCTAACCTAAAAAAATTTGTTTTTTCCTCCCAAAATGCTTTCTAGTTTTTTTTTGGCATTGACTATATACTGATTGTAGATAAGCTCAGAAAATCGAAACCTAATGCCAAGAAAATGCGTTTTGGTACTTTTTACTGAGTTATATGTAAAAAATCACACGATTACTTTTAAAAAGCAATTCGATAGGGGAAACTTTTACTCTTATTTGAAACTGGCTAGTGTGCTCTCTTGCTATTTTTCTAAGTGCTAAGTGATAGTTCTCAAGTCAAGTCAAGTCTATGCTAAGTATGCATAATGGCAGCTAAAGCCATGAGTAGTTAAGATGGATTTCTTAGGCTTGAAATGATGTTGTACAGGATTTAGCACAATTTTTTTGGTACACAAATAAAAGCAAGTGGCAGCTCCTGGATTACTGCATATGAATGATAGCAGAGGGGTTTGTGTGGTTTTCGTAGTTTTTAAAAAGTGCGAAATTTTGCGAGGTGGTGATGCCACTCAAAGTTTTCACACATTAGGGTGGTAGTACAACAGAGTTAGGGTATTAATATAAATACTGCTGAAATTTTTCATAAGGTAATGAAAACATGCACCAACTGAAGTGATTAGATTTCGGCTTATAGTAAGGCTACATATTGTTTTCAACAACATTTGAAAGCTAATAACTCCTGCTTTACATTTCTTTGCATGGATTTTGATATTTTTCTTTTTTCTCTTCTATTTTTGAAAATTCCTCTTCTGGTGTTGCTATCAAAATATTTTATTCTATATAACTAACTTCATTCTTAGTATGAAAAATACATTTTCTGCTTAGAAAATATGCTTTTCCAATATTTTATTGTAGTAGACTACTACTTTTTTAGTCTCATGATGCAATAAACAGGTGATCGCATGGTGACATACACCCGTGCGTACGTAATTTGTGTAATGTATTTTGTTGTTGTACTTTGTGTACGTACTGTCAAAATTACACTGAAAAATGGGCATAATGTCAAAATTAAAGAAAAAAACTTTTTAATCAGCTGTCTCATGTCACGACCTTCCATAGTTGGATCATGTATAGTCTCTTTTAAATGGAATAAATTGGTCACATTTGTTCGAGCATGTCCTATGAAGACACTAATTGTACAATTTGTATACCAAAATGGGTATAAATGTATACTACTTGCAGGACACCTGACTTCGATTCTCGGGATTCTCGGTGAATCGGGATTCTCGGTGAAGACAAAAATGGGAATTGTTTTTTTTTTAAATTCTTTTAAAGCAAGGAAAATTATTTAAAACAAGCATCGGCAGATTTGTAAATGCATGCGTATTAGTGAGAGCGCTTTGATCGCTCAAACCAATTGATTTTCGAGTCATTCGCTTGCTAGACAGAAACATGCAAGCACTTATGCGCAATATGGCAAGCAAATATTTTATGATGATGAATCCCTTTGCAATTTTTATTTAATGCTTTATTAAGTTTTTTTTTTTATTTACATACTACCCCTATAATTTTTACTACTCCCGCCAATTATACGTACGTACATACATATTTTTCACATTTGCTGCAACAACCATGCGCGATGTTGTTTTGCCACTTGTTCAGCGACGACTAAATCGTTTGGTAGGCAAAGAGCGAAACCTGTCTGTGTGAAGAGCGTAACATGTTTGTCTGATCTTAAGATCTATGAAGCGCCGATGCTTGATTTAAAATGACGCCAGCAACTACTTATACTTTCCAGCGTCTGGAAAGTTTGTAGGCTTCTTTTTTGTTCAATAACAAATAAACAAAGCATAATTTTAAAAAAATTTTTTCGCGAGACAGTAGAAATAGTCCATACCAAGATGGCAATATAACTTTTATAGGGATTTATCTATAAATACTATATGAAGTTGGGTTGCGAAAATTACTATGGGGAGAGTGTTAGCATATTAATATATAGATTAAATACCTTTCGTGTAAAAAGTCTCTTATCCACAGCAATACCTTGATAAATGTTACTAGAGCCTTAATACTCTCTAAAATTGATTACGCCCTACCCATCAATAAAAGAAAGGATATATGAGTCGACAATGCAGCTAATTCCAAAATTATTCAACTCCCCGAATCGTAACATCCACCGAACCTTAGTTGCAGTGTCTAAACACAAATGTTGCTTTAAGCCTGGTTCTACCCTTCGACGCTGTGTAACATATGCGAAAGGTCTTGGTATTCATCCTCCAAAAATATGCGCAAAAAAAAACACCCAACCTTCGTGGCTACTAAATAAAACATCTATTGATTTGTCTCTTCACAGTTTGAAAAAGTCAAACACAAGTAAAGATATATATCAGCAAAGATTTTTGGAAATTATTAATAATTACAAATCCCTTAATTACTCGCCTATATACACTGATGGATCAAAAACAAACAACACCGCCTTTGCGGTCACTTCAGAAGAAGGAAAAACTATTGCTGGAGGTATCCTCCCATCATACTCATCTGTATTTACTGCCGAATCACTCGCAGTCCTCAAAGCTATTGAACACGCTCTTAAGAGTAAAGGCAAATTTGTCATTTGCACTGACAGCATTTCATGTTTACTGGCTGTCAGCAATATAAACAATTTTTCTTCAACTTCATTTCTGATATTCGAGACTTTTGTATTAAATTCAGAAACAAGTTATCACTTCTCTGGGTGCCTGATCATGCTGGAATAACGGGTAATGAATACGCCGGCAATAATGCACGTTACTTTGAAGCAGCCCCAACCATCCAATTCAATTCCCTTGATCAGAACGACTTAAGTAAATACATCAATAATCATATTCTACAAAAAAGAAACAGCGAATGGCTTAATTTTAGCCATAGATACACCAACATCAATCCTACTCGCAGTAAAACAGTTTACCTAATCCAGCAGCATAACACGGCATCAGTCAACCATATTCACCCGCTTAAGGTAGAGCTGCAAAACTATCGATAGTGACGCCATTCGATTTTTTCGATACCTCGAAAAATACTATCGATAGTTATGAAACTATCGTATACTATCGTGTTTTAAATGTAGAGAAACTCCAACTCCGAACAAAATTTGCTTAATACATACATACATACTTAATACACAAAGTCCGTTACCAACAAGTTTCAAATTTTACATTTACACCAAGCATATATGGCTTAGCAAAATATGATTCCAGAGTATATGTACATATAAAATTTTAAAGCGGAATTCAACGAGTGCTTTTATTTGTGAGGTTAGCTTAAAGTACCACTTACGGGTCTATTCTAGAGTGGTAACAACATTCATTTTACCGGCAAACAAATAACTTGGAAACTTTTACACCCTTTTGGTATTCTGCCGGCTCAAGTTGCTGTTCAATTTCGTAACCACCGAAAGAGGTGGTAACGTCTCGTAACCACGAAAAATTGCACGTGTTTTGTAAATATTTTTGTGGACAGAAAATACCGCAAATTTTGAACACATACTAGTTCACAAGAATTAAAAAACAATATAAGCACTTTTTTGTGCGAAGTTTCGTGCGCGTTTGCATTTTATTCTCTTTTGCGCATTGTTTGTTTTTGACATCGTTACCATGCACGGTAGAATCGCGGGTACATAAACCGCGTTGCCAACGGTTACGATTTTCGGTTAGATAATCTTCTGGGTACAAAATTTCCGGTTACGCTCAGAATCGACACGTTAAAGGAACTATTCATGCATGAACACATATCAGGCACATTTTCTTGACTAGTACATGACTTTGTTTTTAAATAAATACTTATATTATGTACATAGAACAAAAAATCACTCCAAACTAATTAATTATATAATATCATCTTCACATGAATTACTGTAAGTTCTTGTTATACAAATTAGTACAAGTAATATTTTTAGTAAAAAAGGCTAAACCGAAAATTACGAGGCTAAAGGACAAAAAAAAGCAAATCTAGCCTATTCATTAACCCAAAAGTTCTTATTCACAAATAAGATCATATCTACATTCTTTGGTTTCAGAGAGGCTCTTCGATCAGAAATTATAATTACGGCCTTACTGAACATTCTTTCCGATTCCGTTGAAGTTGCTGGGATGCATAAGAAACGTGCCGCACACGATTTTAGCGATGCTGATTCCTTTGCAGTGCACTGTAAATAAAAATAATGCATTTAGTTTGGAATAGCATTACTTCTTAAAAGACAATTTACCTTCCAGAAATCTAACGGATCACTTTCTTGAGGAGCATTTGAATTTTCCATATATTGGCGAAGGAAAATAATTGCATCATTCCTATTGTTTCGCACCTTATTTGTTATTTTGTCTTCAATGTACTTGAAAAGTGGCTGCTGCTGTCTGGTCTGGCTACTAGTTGATGTTGACGGTTCTGCGTTTTCAGTTTCCAGAGAAAAATATTTTGAATATTCTTTATTTAAAGTAGTTAATTCATTCTATAAAATTTTCACTGCTTCTGATGAATTAAATGCAGATTCAAATCCCTCCTTTTTGAACCTTGGATCTAATAGTGTGACCAATCTTGTTGGTGTGCGCTCCTCGTATTTGGTCAGTCTTTTTTTAAGGCGATCGATTATGAATACACATGCTGCGAGTCCTTCTGATGTCTTCATTTTCAATTTTGAGTCCTCTAGACTTCGCAAAAGGCAACTTATAATAGGTATTATAAGTGATACTGTAACCGAGCTGTTTGACGATGCCTGGACGGTGGCATGATCAAAAGGCGACAGTATTTCAATTAAATCTGTTAATACATGTATGCCATCCAAGGTCAGAGGAGATGGCGCTTTTGACGTGGTAAGGAGTACTGCAGATATGGCATCATTTGTCAACACAACCCTTTCAATCATGTGGTACGCGCTATTCCAACGAGTGACCACTTCTTGTTTAAGGCTATACACTTTTTCACCTTTTTGTTCAAGTTTAAATTTTTCATACGCTATGGTGCTGCTTTTGAAGTATGTCACAATGCGTTTGCATTTTGCTAAAATTTCTTTTATGTTGTCCTGCGACAAACAATCTTGAACAACCAGATTTAGAGAATGTGCGAAGCACGGCAGGTTTCTTTTTTCCAACAACTCGCAGGCTTTCAGCATAGATGATGCATTGTCTGTTACAATTGCAGTTACTTTTTTCATAATTTGCCATTCTTCTAAAACAGCACGCAAAGATGATGCAATATTTGCGGCGGAGTGATTGACCTCAATCAAGAGCTTTTTGGTTGATAGTACGGCTGTACGCAATTTAAAATCCTTTGTTATAAAGTGACATGTAACCGTCAAATATCCTTCATTAGCTCGCGAAGTCCAACAGTCCATGGTTATGGAACAATACTCTATTGCATTTAAAATAGTTTGCAATTTTATTTTCATATCAGAAAATAGTTTTGTCATGTGCACAGACTGTAACGTAGTACGGGACGGCAATTCATACCGAGAATCTAGTGCTTTGACAAAGATTACGAAGCCTTTGTCTGCAACAATTGATAGTGGTTGCACATCTAATGCAATGGATTTAACCAGAGCGTCATCCAGAAATTTTTTTCGTGCCGACGTCGACTCATATGTTGTTCCGGCTTTGTTAAAAAACTTATCAATTGTAAGACTTGATTTATCAATTTCGCGATAATTTGGATGAAAACGTTTCAAATGGTCAAACAGATTGCTAGTATTACCGCTGGTTTTGTAAATTTTCCCGCATGAGCGACATTTGGCTTCATTTCGTTTTTGAGATTTATCAAAGAATGTCCAAACGTCGGAGTGTCCCTTTTTAGTCCTTTTCGAAAGTTTGAGCCTGTAATCTGAGCCGCTGTCACTGTCACTTATTACATATTCCTGCACAGTATCTGTAAATATACATACATATTTGCATAAAATAACAAGGATCAAATACGCGTTTGTTATTTATGCACATACATGTGGCTTTTATGCGAAATAATACTTACTCATTGTATTTGATCTTCCACACGCAGAACCTCCAATATCAATAATATGTACCTAAATAAAAAACAGTACAAATATTGCAATTTGAGCTTTAAATTCTGAAAAATTACTTTACCTCAGATCACAGCGTCAGCTAATATTATAAAGATCACAAATTTTGAAAGCACTGACACTATCGAAAATATCGACTATCCCAAAAAAAAAATCGATATATCGCAAAAAAAAAAACTATCGATACTATCGATAGTACCATCGATAGTTTTGCAGCTCTAGCTTAAGGTTAGGACATACCACGATCACACATCAACACCTTTTATCCGGAACAAATCCAACTTCCTGCCCGTTTTGCTCCTGCATCTCTTCAGTGGAACACTTCCTCATTGGGTGTCCAATTTTGGAGGGACTAAGGCTTAAGCATTTTAGTTACTCTAATGTTTTTACTTTCCTTGTATCCTGTATCTGAAGAAAATATAAGCAAAATTTTTAATTTCGTAACAGACTGTAAACTTTCAAAACTTATTTAAATAACTATCTATGTATTTTCTGAACTCCAACTATGTAAATAATTAGTCACTTTATACTTTATCATTAGAATCTAATTTTAAATTTAACCTAAACAAATATAACGTTTTATAATATTTTAAGTCGGGTCGATGGCCATAGTTGCTAGTACTCTTTCTATAATTAAGTTCTATATTTTGTATATATTACCTAATAAATAATAATAATAAATTTAAGAAAAATGGGTTAAGATATAAAGGGTGCTCATTGCTGTTTTATAATTTTTTAATCCTTAAGTGGGTAGAAAAATATGTCAAATACAAGTTATTCATGAAATTTAAAACTCGCGTTGAGCACCATTTTCCACTAATAGTTAAACTATGAAATATTTCACAGATAACGTGATTAGTTAGGTGAACGAAATTATAAAAGACATCAATCAACAAAAAAAAACAAAAAAAAAAAAAACAATTGGACCACCCTAATGTGCATTTTCGCAAAACTCTTTTTGTTTGTGCTTAAGCTAAATATGCAGATGAAGATGAATAGGTAACATATTTCTTTTTGTTCGCCTCTCGTCTAATGCAAAAGCAGTAGGTACCAAAAAAAGGCATTTAGTCAATTTTGTCAAAATTGAAGATTTTCTCTAGGCGGAAGAGGGAAAAAAATATGTCACCGACTTGGGTTTTCTTTGTCTCCAAAGTTTACCAATTTTGGGATTTAGTATGCTTAATCATATATTTATTTATTAATACAAAAAAATATTTGTTAATTAACAAGTATTTTTTTATGAACCATACATTTTCTGGTTTGTTTTGCATATAGATACCTTCATCAAAGTGCGGAAGTTAATTTTTCTGGGAATAAAAATGTATTTTTAACACGTAAGGAAGTCTAAGTTCGGGTGAACCGAACATTAAATACCCAGCGTTAGTTTTCAGAACGAGATACAAATACCATGACTTGGCAATGGTATAGGCCCTAGAATCTTATTTGAAATTTTCTATATCAAAAAGGGGGCGTGGTTATCATCCGATTTCGCCCATTTTAAACACCAACCTGCCTTCACCGAGGGTAGATACCTTGCCGTGGTGCGAAGGCTTAGTCGCTAAACACAGGGTGCGGTTATCCCCGTAAGGAGCTCTGTTACTAGCTGTACATCCTCTGGAGAGCGATGACTAAGATCTACCCCCTCCCAATCCAGGGTGTTATGCGATACCGTACCCATTGGACATTTGCAGCCGGCAGGTAAATCGTGGCTGTATTTCTACGGAGCCTCTCTGACACCGGACCGCCTCAGAGAGTACGATACCCTTCCCCCTTCCTATAATTTGACCACAAGTTGGTCTTGTCTAACGAGTGCTCGTACGAACAATATGAAAATAATAAATATAAATACCAAAATTTCGTCCTCTTCCTCACGGAGGAGGTCAGCCACGGCGCAAGCGCCGAAAACACATCCTCGCCCAAGCGGCGTTTCGGGCAGGGGGGCAACCCCACACCCACAACACTCTAGCGACCTGATGGTGGTCGGCACCAGCACGGTGGTAAGTGCAGTTACGCTGGCAACGGCGAACGGCGCCGCACCCACTGATACTGAACGCCCTTCAGGTAGCGGCACGGCAACCGTTCTGCCCTCAGCTCTGGCAGGGGTCACACGACCAAGCCACAAAGAGCCAAAGGCGAAGGAGGCCGCAACCAAGTCACCGACCGGGTAATGACCGCGAGGGCAACTACGGGCCAGCTCCCCTTAAATATCCCTATCTAAGGTCCTCAAGAAATACGAGGGGGTTTCGCTGGATACGTTGTCCCAAAATGTCAGGAACGCGAGCTACCCGAGTTTCAAGGCCCTGCGGTGGCAACTGGGGATAGCGCAACCCCCTTCAAACGCCAGAGGTCGGACGAGGACATGAGACCTCCCTCCAAAAGGCACCAGAATCACCCTGGGGTGGGCCAAGGTGGCAAAGGACCGGATCCTTTTTGGGATCCTGGACCGCGGAAATGACCGTAGGGCCATCCCGAAAGATCAGTGGCCGTATGTCCGGAACGCCATCGGCGACGCCGTTCTCGATAGAGGTCTGTCAGAACTACCTTCTCAGTGCCCCTCTTCTGTAGAGGAGCTAGAGGACATGGTTAGGACCTTCACAACGGCTCTATCAAATGCCTTAGAAAAGGCCTGCCCATGGCCGAACCCGCGCGGTAAGCTAAACCTTACTGGTGGTCCCGGGATCTGGACTCACTACGGAAATCCTGTAGGAAACAGTTTAATACAGCCAAATGCCTCGATTGTGAGACTCAATGGCTTGAATATAAAAACAAACTGAGGGCCTGTAAGAAAGCCCTGAGACAAGCGAAGAGAACTTCGTGGAAAAAGTTCTGCTCTGGAGTCGAAAGTGTCGACGACACAGCAAGACTTAGGTGCGTGCTATCAAAGTCGCAAACGGCCATGAGCTTTTTGCGGCGACCAGACGGTACCTGGACCAGCTCAGAAGAGGAAACTCTAGAACTGCTTCTGGATACTCACTTTCCGGGAAACATGCATTGTGCTCCAAATGAACCTGCAACTAACCCGGCCGTAAATATACCCATCACAGTGGAGTGAGTTAAATGGGATGTTAAGAGCTTTAAGCCGTTCAAGTCCGCTGGACCGGACGGGATTATTCCCGCACAGCTAATCAACACTTTGGAGACATCAGCTAACTGGCTGTATCACATTTTCAAGGCCTGTTTGTCTCTCAACCATATTCCGTGCTCATGGAGAAGCGCAACGGTAATCTTTATTCCGAAGGCAGGTAAAGCCTCTCAGTACGAACCGAAAGACTACAGACCGATTAGTTTGACGTCCTTCGCACTTAAAACCCTAGAGAGGATAATCAATAACTACCTACCATAATTGACAGCAACCATATATGAAGCTGTCAACACGCTTATATCAAGGGTAAATCTACGGAGACTGCGCTCCACACCCTAGTCTCTGCCTTCCTCGGTATCGAAGGAGCCTTCAATAACATTAGCCCAGTTGCTGTTAACGCCGCACTAACAGACCTGGGGGTAAATAAGTTCCTAGTAGGACTGATCGACCAACTACTCAAAGGGAGGACAATACTTTCATCTCTGGGGTCTGTTGATATAACACATTACGCCACAAGAGGCACTCCTCAAGGCGGCGTTCTCTCGCCTCTTCTGTGGAACCTAACAGTTAACTCGCTGCTAAGAGACACATGTTGGGGCAGCGGCAAGGTGGTGGCGTATCCCGACGACCTGGCCTTGGCATACAGAGTCAAATTCCCACAAACCTTGTGCGATCTGATGCAGGCAGCGTTTGCGAGAGATCTCCCTATGGTCCTCTCGCTGCGGGCTTAGCGTCAATTCAGAGAAGGTGGAACTTGTCTTATTCACTAAACGATACAAAATACCACCGATAATACTACCAGAACTATATATATATAGTGGCACGTGTATATTGCATTATACACGTGCCACAGTATTTGAATTTGAATTTGAATTTATTTGTACAGGTAAGACCAAGTCTTTTAGATAGTACATCAATATTGTTTACATTATTCAACCAGTAACTTAAATACAGTACTTATAAAGTAAAAATAAAAATAAAAAATAAAAACTGGCGTTTTGGCCTGTAGATTTAAATTTAGGAATATTAAAATACATACAGATATTAACAGAAGTTAACATTAAAACAATCCTTATTATTCGACACAATGAGTCAGTTATATTTAGTTTTAAATAGATTAAGAGTTGAGTAAAGAAGAGTTGAGAAAAGAAAATGCTGCTAGTTTGAAACATCTTGCTTTTTTAATAGCTTTTGTTTTGGAGGGAAGTGAGTTCCATAGTCGGATTGCACTGACAAAGAACATTCTTGAAGATGTTGTGTATTTAAAATTTGGGACTAGAAGATTCAGGGACCTAGTGGACTGGCAAAAAACTAGGATTTCAAATAAGTAAGGGGGATTTTGGGAATGGATCAGCTTATGCAAAAAGCAGAGATTTTTAAGTTTTAAAAAATTATAAACATCGCTTCCAAGGATTCCACAGGGCCATAGGCAGGAAATGGGGTCTCAGCCCCAAGATATGCAAATGGATTTACACGACTATCATAAAACCCATATTGCTATATGGGGTCGTCGTGTGGTGGCCTGACTTGTTCAAGGCCTCAAACTTGAACCTATTAGGGAAGATTCACAGGTCTAGCAGGATCAGCATAATCGGAGCTCTGAGAACTACTCCGAGCGGAGCTCTACAGGTCATTCTAGACCTCCTTCCTCTAGATATAGAGGGCTACCGAGCAGCGGCGACATCAGCCCTGCGTCTACGGGAATCGTCTGGCTGGATCACACGAACCAAAGGACATTCCACCATACTAAACAATTTCAATTATATTCCCGGAAGAACGGATCGCTGCGTGACTACTACAGTTACGGAGTGCGACTTCACGGTAAACATCCCCAGTAGGGAAGACTGGGTTGAGTTGGACTGGTGCTATGGCACAGAAGACAGCATCTGCATATACACCGATGGCTCCAAACTAAACGGGAGGGTCGGCGGAGGGGTCTTCTCAAAAGACTGCGACTTAGAACTCTCCTTCAGACTACCTGATCACTGCAGTGTCTTCCAGGCCGAAGTCTGTGCAATCAAGGAGGCCACAGCCCGGATGGAACAGGACACTATCGGCAAGGAAATATTCATTTTCAGCTATAGCCAAGCCGCCATTAAGGCACTCGGCTCTAACTCGTTCAATTCTGAACTAACGCTAAACTGTCGCCGATCTCTTCAGGAGATGGCCAAGCAGAACTGTGTTAACCTCACGTGGGTACCGGGCCACAGGAACATTGAGGGTAACTGTAGGGCAGACGACCTTGCTAGGCAGGGTACTACCAAGCAGGTTCTTCCTGACAAAGACCGCTTGGGTATACCCTTTGCAACGTGCAGGCTAATGCTAAACGAACACACCTATCCACAAGCCACCGAAAGATGGCTGCAATCCCCAGGTTGTTTGATATCCAAACAAACCTGGCCAAAAAGGAATCCAAAAAGATCCCGACAGATCTACACCTCAAGAAGGGCTGATATTTCCAAGATAATAGGAGTACTAACTGAGGCGCAAGACGTCGCTGCCTAGGTGCTCCCTTCCTGGACAACATGCGCCAAATTGCGAAGAAAGTAGCCTGGATAACAAATTCCATGCAAATATCTACATTTTTACTCAAGTTGTGTTAATTTATGTGATTTCCAAATTACCGATATCGAAAAAGGGGGCGTGGTTATAATTCGATTTCGTCCATTTTCAAAAGCAGCCTACCTTGGCCAGAAAGTAACCAATACACTAAATTCCATGCAAATATCTCAGTTTTTACGCAAGTTATGTCAATTTATGTGATTTTCGAAGTTTTCGATATCGAAAAAGGGGGCGCGGTTATCATCCGATTTCGTCCATTTTCAATAGCAACCTACCTTGGCCAAAAAGTAACCTGTATAACAAATCTCATGCAAAGATCTACATTTTTACTCAAGTCATGTTAATTTATGTGATTTTCAAAATTTTCGATATCGAAAAAGGGGGCGTGGTTATAATTCGATTTCGTCCATTTTCAAAAGCAGCCTACCTTGGCCAGAAAGTTATGTCAATTTATGTGATTTTCGAAATTTTCGATATCGCAAAAGGGGGCGTGGTTATCATCCGATTTCTCCCATTTTCAATATCAACCTACCTTGGCCAGAAAGTAACCTGTATGCAAAATTTCATGCAAATGTCTAAATTTTTACTCAAGTTATCGTGTACACGGACGGACAGACAGACAGACGGACGGACATGCCTTAATCAATTCCTCTTTTCAACCTAAGAACTTTCTCCATATCTAACTCGATTATTTTGAGCCGTTACATAGTACCGTTATTTTAATCTCCTTTTCATCGAAAGCTAATCCCGCCTTCATCACTCGAAGCACTTTCTTCGTCGGTTTCCTCGGATTGTTCAAATTCTCCATCACCATTTTTTTTTTTAATTTTTACGGTGTTTGCTTTTTTAGGGTGGTACGCAGATCCCCAGGAAAGCGAAAACTCCATATAAAAGGCGCTCAAATGCGAGCCGACAACAAGTACGTGTGACCCGACAAGTACGTCGCTCCGAGTTAAAAATATCAAAAAAAGTGCCAGTGAAAAAGTTAAGCGGCGCAGCAAACAAAAAACGTACAGCCGAGAAAGTGCAAAATACCAAATAACACATTAACACCAAACAATAGTTTCTAGAAATAGTGTGAAAAGATATGTAAATAAATAAACTACATTCTTATCACTAAACAAGTATTATTTGGAGATAGGTACTGTAAACTGTAAACAATACTATCACCAAATAATTATTTAGAAATAGCATAAATAGGCATAAGCAGTAAAATGTAAAGCAGTCCTAATATAGATCTGAAAATAAACGAAGTTGGTCAGAGCACATGCTCATCAATATATATATTCCATTTCAACTTTACTGGGACTCATTAACTGGGGGCTCAACCGAACCTTAGCCTGAAATAAAGCAAATCCACGGGAAGGAAGACTTCCAGTACTAATTGTTGAAAAAAGTGCTTAAAAAATTACCAAAAATAAAATTCCTGAAAAAACGGAATAATTGAAAAAAGTGAAAAACTGGATACCTGGCAAAAACTGAGGAGAAGAAAAACTCAAAAGACTTACGACGACCAAAGGAAATTAAATAAATCAACAATGGAGCAACAAATTGCCCAATTGACCATGATGGCGAACCAGATGCAGCAACAAACAGCAAAAATAGCTGTGATGGAACAGAAAAATGCTCCGCAAGAATTAGTCTTACACGAGGAAGTAAAACTAAATATTACTGACCCAAAGGATATCGACCTTGAAGTGTTCAAATCCCTAGAAAAACTCGACGGGGATAAAGATCAATACAGATCATGGAGATCTCAAGTTTGGACATTTATGGAAGCCATAAAAACCTTCCAGAAACATCCAAAGTATTATAGCGCCCTGTCAATAATACGGATAAAAATTAAAGGACCCGCTGCTAACGTTCTTACGAACCATAGTACCAATTGCATTTTTATTCAATCATAAACAGATTGGATTACACTATACGTGCTTCTGGATGAAATGAAACGAATCACACAAGGTAGAAAAACCCTTGCAGAATTGCACGATGAAGTTTCCAAGGCACTTAATTTAGCCTTAACGAAAATTGAGATGCCCAGTGAAGATAAAGGCATGATAGCATACGCTAATCAAGAAGCAAAGATAACATTTATTCTTGGGTTAAACTACAAACATACAAGCGGGACATTGTACAGCCATAACCCAGGAAATTTGGAAGCGGCAATGCGACAGTCTGCACCATTCTCCACGACAATTTGGGAGAGGAGTTTGAAACACAATTAAGACCTCTAAATCAACGCCAAAACTACAACCAACAACCACATAAAGAAGAGAGGATGTATAAGCCAAACGTTAGGATACAGAGGAGCTATCAGCCCAGGAATTTTTCCAACAACACCAACAACAAGAAGTGTACCAACAACAACCATCACAACAACAACCTGCAACAGTACCAATGGACGTGGACCAATCCAGGCAGTATATGCAGACAACAAGAAATAAGTAATGCCGTAAGTAATCCTTTTAAACAAAGCAATGCGTATAAAAGAGATAACACATCTAGCTACAATAACGCAGCTTCTCGGTTAGATAAAAAGTTCCCTAGAATTAACCAATTACAAAGTGAAGATTTAGAGTCAGTAAATGTATCTAATTATGAAGAACAATT
The DNA here is from genome assembly GCA_951509765.1 of Sphenella marginata. NCBI lineage: Eukaryota > Metazoa > Arthropoda > Insecta > Diptera > Tephritidae > Sphenella > Sphenella marginata. The sequence continues at coordinate 44,863,847 of OX608079.1, read as the reverse complement.
TGAAACAGGCAGTACTTTTTTAGGCGAGTAAACGGGTTGTCTTGCTTACAAACAAAATGCGGCCTAACCGGCATACCCGTTACCTTATTAAACGACACAGGCTCCACTAACAATTACATAAATAAAAATTGTAATATAGGAAAATCTATTAAATTGAAACCATTTAAAACCAAAACCTTACATGATTACTCGATTATAAAATCTAAAAAAATAATAACAATGTACGAGCATCATTTAACTTTCTTTGAAATTAAGGAATTAAACGACTTTGACATGATACTCGGAGAAGAGGGACTACGCCAAATGAAGGTAGAAATTAGGTTATTTGACTGTAGTTTGAAGTATCAAAAAAAGAAGACTTTGGAAGTAAAACGAAAGATTAATTACACAATAAATAATGAAAATTTTAAAATCAGGTAGAAGAGCTAATGAATAGAAATAACAATAGTAATGGGAAATTGCCTTTTACAACCACAATCCAAACATCAATTAAAACTGAATCAGAATATCCCATATGGACAAAGCAATATCCATATCCCATGTCCGATCACGACTTTGTAAAGAAAGAAATTGAGAAACTTTTAAATGACGGTATAATACAACCAAGCAGAAGTCCATATAATTCACCTATATGGACTGTTCCAAAAAAGGGCACCGACGACAAAGGGAAGCCCAAGCGAAGAATGGTTGTTGGTTTCCAAAAAACAAATTTTCATACGATTACCGACAGGTATACAATTCCAGATGTTAATATGACAATACAAATCCTGGGAAAAGCAAAGGTTTTTTCCACAATAGATTTAGAATCAGGGTTCCATCAGATATTAATTAAAGAATCTGATCGAGAAAAGACAGCATTCTTTGTCAACGGCGCGAAGTATGAATTTATAAGAATAAGACACGAACACATTTTTTTTTTATTTATCAAAAACGAATTTTTTTTTGAATATTACAACGCGCCACTATCAAACAGACCGCTTGTCACGTGACCCGACGATATTCGATTTCTTCCGTTGCTGCGGTAACCATCATTCAAATGTTGAGGTGGCCGCTAGGCTTAAATGTTCTAGCAACTTGTGTGCAGTAAATGACGTGAAAGATTCAAATTTAATTGAAATTTCAAATTTAAAAATCAAGTGTGCATTGAAGTATTTTTTCGGGAAAAGAACGAGCTCACTTTTTCAAAGGAAACTAAGATCTGAATATTTTCTGTTTCTGGTTAATTTGAATAGTTCGCGCCTCTATACAATCCGCTGCGTACATTTTATATAATCTTAAAAGTCGCTCCGAGTTAAAAATATCAAAAAAGTGTCAGTGAACATAGAAGAATGAGTGCAAATATGAAAAAGTTAAGCGGCGCAGCAACAAAAAACGTACAGCCGAGAAAGTGCAAAAAGACAAAGATTTACTGACGAAAATCCCTAAACTTGATTGTTTTTTTCAAACTCCTCGAAAAGAAAATTACTCCGCTGTTGATCATAACCTAAAAGGTAAAAACGCATAAGTTAATTTAACGACAGCTAGGTTAGCCCAGGTAGATTCTGGGATAATTTGACTATGGAATTAGAAGAGAGACGCAAGGCATATGATGAAATCAACAAAAAATTTATGATTATCCTCAAGGCGAACGAATTGTCTTCTAACGAAGAAATCAGAATGGAATCGAAGGCTCTGATATCTACGTTCTCGCCTGATTTAGAACCAGCAACTGATGATGAATTCATCCATTTTTTTGCTTATTGCAAAGAAAATAATATTAAGACGAAACCTCCACTGAATGTTATGAAGCTGATTCGGTCCGATGATTTGAACACAATTTATCCGAACGTTGACATCGCATATATGTAGCATGTTTGCTACCATGGCATTGGCTAATTGCAGCACCGAAAGGTCTTTTTCTTGTTTAAAAAGAATAAAAAATTACCTTCGCTCCAAAATGACTGAAGATCGACTCAACAGTTTAGCACTGCTTTGTATTGAATCTGATATTCTTCTCTCTTTGAATTTTGACCAATTGATTACAGATTTTGCCTCCCAAAAAGTAAGACGCAAGTGTTTTTGAATAATCTTTTCCATATGTCTGTGTTAATAGTTTTCTGACAATCTATAAATTTCCTGAAACCATAAATTTTTTCTGATACGCAGCATTATATGTATATGTAAATAAAAATGAAATAAATATTCTTTCTAAGAAAACTCGAATCAAATTTTTTCAATCCGTAAAATATGCCAGTAATGAAATGTTACCACACGAAGGCAAGTATGGTTTTTTTTTGGAAATATTGGGGCGCGGCTTGATTTGTTTGCCCAGGGCGTCTTAAGACGTAAATCCGCCCCTGCATCCGACCCTGACAATGTTGATGACACTCGTTTCAACATACAACCATCAATTGACTTTGGAAGCCTTGTACTGTCTCTTGAAGATGTCTTTAGCGGCATCTCTCGTCGTAAACAATCATGTAGTATCGATGTTGATGGTTTGTCCGTAATCTTGTTTAAGAAGCTCTTGCTTATCCTCTATTATTAATTTTCAAGGGTGGCAAAAAAAAATGATGTCAGCAATTACAGGCCTATTTCAAAACTCTCTGCCACATCAAATCTTTTTTAATGCATCATCCAAGACAAATTACTATTTTTCGTTAAGAATATTGTGTGTCAAGAGCAAAATGGCTTTCTTCTGACTAACCTGGCTATTTTTTCTGATGACTGTATCGCAGCGTTTCAGTCTGGTTGTCAGGTTGACACAGTTTACACGGACTTTTCTACAGCATTTGATCGGATTTCCCATTTAGTCTTGGTTAAGAAGCTTGCCTGTATGGGTTTCCACTCGGTTTTTCTGAGTTGGATGGAATCCTACCTACAAAATCGCAGTTGTAGGGTTGTTGTCGACAATGTCAGGTCTTCACCTTTCGTTGCCTGCTCTGGTGTTCCCCAAGGAAGCATCTTAGGACCACTTTTCTTTATTCTGTTCATTAATGATATTGGCTCTTGCTTCTCTGCAGTAAGGTTTCTTCTAAATGCGGATGATCTAAAAATTTACTCACCTATTTACAGTCAGCGTGACTTTGAACTGATTTGGATAAATTGAGTTTTTGGTGTGATAATAATCGGTTAACCTTAAACTCAAAAAAATGTTTTCATATAACTTTCTCAAAACGCCCAAATTTTATTGATACGTCATATCACTTATCTAACTCGCGCCTGTCCCGAGTTAATGAAATGACAACCGTGGGAGTAATTTTTGACTCAAAATTTAGTATCGCAAGTCATATTAATCTTTGTATATCGAAATTGTACGCCATGCTTTCATTGTTTAGGCGGCATAGCGTGGACTTCTCTGAACTATATATGCTAAAACTATTATATACAGCGTTTGTACGTTCCAAACTTAAATACGCCTGCTTCATTTGGTCGCCGTATTATCATTGTCATATTGCAAGAATTGAACGGATCCAGAAAGTATTTTTATATTTTGCTAACGATTTTCTGAACCAGTCCCGACCTATAAAGCGAGATGCCTTCTCAACCTTAGTCGTTGAACCTAAAGTCGTTGCAGAGTAGAAGAATAATGTTGTCGATGTCGTTCTTTTTGACGTTTTTCGTGGTGCTATGAACTGCGCCGTGCTGCTTGAGAGGATCTTCATAAATATTTCTGCAATAGCCCTTAGGAGCTCGGAATTCTTTAATGTTCGCCGTTTTAAAGCTTGTTATGCAATCAATGCATCAATTACTAGATCATTGATTGAATTTAATATAATTGCTAACTACTTGGAAATGTGTAGATTTTTCTAGTTCAAAAGATCGATTTTTAGAACCATAAATTCTTATTATAAGTAAGCTAGTTATTTAAACTATTATAATACCTACCGTTACTATATACTTCTACTAAGACTATAAGATTTTGTATTCTAATTGGCTTAATAAATAAATACTAAATACAATCTTAAGATAATAAATCCTAAATCGAAACATAACCTAAAAGTAGTAGGAAAAATCTGTGGTCATAAGCAATAATCGCCTTAGTCGAAAAGTATAACTCCGAGCTAAATAGCTTTTTATATAAAGAAGCGTTTTTGAAAAATGAAATAACCATAGAAATAACGTTTGCTTCTATTTACACTCACAAAAAGGTTTTCCTAAATATTGGGAAGCCAATTTAAGGACAAGAAGGGAACAATATTGTACTAAAGCGTAATAGTCCTCAAGTACAGGATATGATTTACTTAAAGTGAATAAACATATATCAAGTAAAACGCTTTTTAGCTTAAGTAATAAATGTATTACAAACAAAGAAGTTTTTGTCCTCAATTCAAGTAAAAATTTCTTTAACTTAAGAAATAAGTGTTTTTGAAACAAAGAAGTTTTTGTCCGCAATTCAAGAAAAAGTGACTCTTGAATTGGGCTTAACAGAAGTAAACGAAATTACTTAATTTTAGTACTATATAATACTTACTTTCGAGATATTTTCCCCTTTATTGAAGTGTATGTTTTACTTAGTGAAATACTTTTTCATATACGGATCTATTGTTGGTTTTCTATTCATTTATTTCAATTGTTATTAGATAATACAACTTTTGACAAAACGTCAGGTTTGCGAGGGTCCGTCGCTATTTTACAGAACCCGAAGAATCGAAGTCGGTTGAGTGCAGACGTCTTTTTATTTGCTCTTGTGTTTTTAACTTGTTCTTTTAATGGATGACTTTTGTGCTAAATGTAATGTTGCTTTTCCGCGGACTGGTGACTCCAAAGTGGTTCCCTGTGCAGGTTTCTGCCGAAAGATGTTTCACAGAACCTGTTGTGACGGACTAGTTTCGGATTATGATGTTAAACTGTTTAAAGCTAATCTTAATATCGTTTATATGTGCAAAAACTGTGTGAATCTACCGGACCGTTTTGTTGCGTCGCTATCTGATATTCGCGACTCCCTGCGACTAGGCATACAATCTTTAATTGATCGTTTTGATAATAAATTCAAGCATTTAGTTGGTGAAGTGGCTGAACTCAAATCCCTTCTTAAAGTATACGAGCACAGTGATATTTTAAGTGGCAACAACAATGATAATGGTGCTGACTTTTCAACTATTACTGTGCCTAGTGCTAATAATGTTATTAATAATAACAATGCGAATGCAAAAAGCCGGCGAGCGGTAATAAGCAAATCAAGTGAAAAAAGTAAAACAAGTAAAACCCGTAAAAACAGCAACAATATTGGCGATTTAGCTGAGGGGGTCAATGCCCCCAATGCTGCGGTAATTAGTTCTTGTGCTGTTGATAATAACACTGGCAATCCTACCTGTGCTGGCGCTGAAGCTGCTGTTGTTGATTTGTTTACTTTCTCGCCTTTGCCGTGTGCATTACCATCTGCTTCGTCCGCTGCCGCCGTGCTTAAATCACCCGAAGGCAGACCATCTCAACTTCAGTGTGCATATAATAATTTGCCTTTGTTGGTTTCTACTGCACCGATTGCTATCTCGTCTCCTTCGTCGGTACAACAACATGCTATATATGCTAATGCCAATAGTTCTAATGAGAATTCTAATGCCCAATCTCACTCCAAAAATGCAACGTCTGTTTCTCGCACAGCTGTTTATGAGAATGGGGATAATGATTGGTATGCTGCGCGTCAAAAAGATAGCCGTTTTAGGCAAAATGTTGTAACTGGTCTGAACGCAAATAAGGAACTTGATGTTATTACTAAAAAGAAGTGGCTCCATATCTCGGCATTTAAACCTACCGTTAGTGAGGCTGACATCATCCCCTATGTTGCTAAATATGCCAATATCGATGCTAAACATCTATTATGCACTAAGCTCGTTAAAAAAGGAACTTCGCTTGATGGCCTTAGGAGTGTAAATTTCAAAATTGGTGTCACTGCAGTTTATTATGACAGCGTTCTGAATCCCGATGTCTGGCCTGCAGATATCAATGTCCGCCCATTCCTGTTTTTTCAGGAAGGTCCAAATCAGCGAATAACGGCATGATAAGAGCGCCATCCCGTTTTAAAATCTTTTATCAAAATATATCGGGAATGCGTACGAAAACGAGTGAGGTTTATGCTGCATCCTGTTGTTGTGACTATGACATTATAGTTTTGGTGGAAACGTGGCTCAATGCTGAATTTTTTAGTGAAGAATTTTTCGATAGAAATCTTTATTCGGTGTTCCGTAAAGATAGGGACAGCCTGGCTACCGATACTACTCGTGGTGGTGGAGTACTTATTGCTGTTAGGCATAACTTGCATTCTGCCATCGTGCTGCTAAAAAATCCCGATTTGGTTCTTGACCAATTATGTGTATCTGTTACTGGTCAGGATTCTGTATTATATATATGTGTTTCGTACATTCCCCCAAATAGCCCGGAGAAAATCTACTATGACCATGTTGATAATATTTTAAATATTGATGTTACTGCGAACAATGCTGAATTATGTGTATTAGGGGACTATAATTTAAGTAAAATTGTATGGTCATCTACAGATGATGAAACGCTCATACCGGCCAATGTTAATAGTTCTCATGAGATCTATGTATTAGATGAGTTTTACAGTCTGCAACTTTCCCAAGTTAATTGCTTTTTTAATGAGCTCAATAGGATTTTAGATCTCATTTTCATTTCTAGTGAGTTAAGGTATTCGATTTATAAATCTGATGTTCCAATGTATGCTACTGATAGGCATCATGTACCGGTTGTCTTGGAACTTGAGTTGTATGCATTCTCTCGCTCATTACCTGATAATGTGGTAACTTTAAACTATGATAAATGTGATTTTGCTCTGGTTAATAGCCATATTTCATCCATTGACTGGATTTCCTTATTTAGTAACCTCAGTCTTGATAATTGCTTTGAACGATTCAAGATAATTCTGTCTGATATCTCGATTTGTCATATTCCGCGGTACTCGAAGAGGGCCTACAAATTGCCTTGGTATAACAGTAAATTGAAAAGACTTAAAAACTTACGGAATAAAAATTATAAATTATTTAAGGATTCTGGTAACTCTTGGTTTAAATTACTTTATGAGAAATTTATGCGTGAATTCAATATTTTGAATAAATTTCTTTACAAGAACTTTATTGTTGGTTTTGAAGATAGTATCAAATCAAATCCAAAGGCTTTCTGGAATTTCGTTAATTCTAAACGGTCCTCCTCTAATATTCCGGATTCGATGGCTTACAAGGGCGTGATCTCTACGTCCATGCATGTTTGCTGATTTCTTTAGCTCTAACTTTGTGGTAGACTCTGCTGATGTTAATTATTGTAGCTCTCCTACATCTATTGACTTTGGGTTGCTTGAACTTGCTGAAGAAGATATTTTCAATGCTGTTAGTGATCTAAAAAATTCTAAGCTTGTTGATGTTCATGGACTCTCAGCTTTTTTTATTAAACAATGCGTTGAGTCTTTATCTCGCCCATTACTAATTTTATTTAATCTATCTCTAAAGCTTGGTGTATTTTTGGATGACTGGAAGGTAGCTTCGGTTGCTCCCATCTACAAGGCTGGTGATAAATGTGACATATCTAATTATCGGCCAATTTCGAAGCTCTCCAACTTCGCTAAGTTGTTCGAAAAGATTATCAGCTCTAAACTCTCTTTTGCGATTAAACCGTTAATTTCGTTGGCACAACATGGTTTTGTACCTGGGCGCTCAACTGTTACAAACCTTTTAGTTTTTTCCAACTACTGCACATCGGCCTTTGTAAGAGGTTATCAGGTTGACTCTATCTACACGGACTTTTCCAAAGCTTTTGATAGGGTCAGTCACAATTTGTTAATCTCTTAACTTCATGCATTAGGTTTCCATAATCAGTTTCTGCTTTGGATTAGGTCCTACCTTAATAATAGAGTTAATTTTGTGCAAGTTGATAAAGCTAAGTCACCTCCGTACATTGCAACCTCTGGTGTTCCCCAAGGTAGTATATTGGGTCCTTTGTTATTCTTGATTTGTATCAATGATGTTAGCTCTTGCTTTCAACATTCTGGTCATCTCCTATATGCTGATGATTTGAAAATTTTCTTGGCAGTAAAATCCCAAGCTGATGTGGATGTTATTCAAAGTGAGCTTAATTCGTTTGACGTCTGGTGCAGGCGGAATATGTTGTCTCTCAACATTGATAAGTGCTGTGTCGTTACATACCATAAATTACGATCTCCTTTGCAATCATCCTATTATATTGCCAATACATCGCTAAAATCATTTACTAAAATCAAAGACCTGGGCGTAATTTATGACTCACGTTTCACTTTTACGGATCACTTAAATTTCATTATTCCTAAGGCATACTCTTCCCTTGCTTTTGTTAAAAGGAACAGCCGTGAGTTTAGTGACCCTTATACTAGAAAAGTACTCTACAATGCGTTTGTTAGGTCAAGGCTCGAATATGCTGCTATTGTTTGGAACCCATCCTATGCTAATCACTCGAATAGAATTGAGCGTGTTCAAAGAAAATTTATGCACTTTGCGCTTTGGCGAATAAGGTTTGACTTTCCTATTCCCTCGTATATTTCTCGCTGTAGGCTGATAGATTTACAAACCCTTGCTTGTAGGAGGACCTTGGCTGGTCTATTGTTTTTACATGGTTTGATTAATGGCATAATCGACTGTCCGCCTTTGTTGCAACTCGTAAATCTTAATGTTCCAAGTCGATCTTTAAGTCATGTTGACTTTTTTGTGACTGAATGCTTTAGGTGCAATTACGCTAGAAATGAGCCTATCACTAGAATGCTATTGGACTTCAACTCGCTCTACTATAAAGGTATTGATGTTAATTTATTTTCTAGTTTCTCTGTTTTTAAGAGCTCTCTGTCTATTTTGTCTGATTGTTAGTTCGTATTTTTAATTTTAGTCTATACTTAAGTTGTCATGTAGTCTGTAAGGTTTGTAACACCATTGACTTAAATAAATAAATAAATAAATAAATAAATAAATCATATTTAAGTTTCAAATACAAATTTTTATTTAATATATGTATGTGCCTTTATTAGTGGGTAGGACATTTCTTTTAAATTAACGAGTTTAAAATTGTTTATTTCTTCTCCTAGCATATATGATAGTAAATGGTTTTTATATTTTATTACAGAAAATTGCTGTAAAAGAATATACATCTTATTATCCAACTTAAAAACCTCTTTAATTTTGAAAATAAGAATAGTAGGTTAAAAAAAAAATACAAACATATTTGATTGAAAAACCGTACCATACATCTTACAAAAATCAAAGCAGATGCATTTGTCAATATCCTGTGTTGTGTAGAAAACTTTAAAAATATATAAGTTTTTCGAGAAAGGCGCAGTCTTTATCTCCAGTTAGGAGCGAAAAAAAGTGCGCAAATGTCAGCATTTCCCTGCCAGACATTTTTAAATTGAAATTTTTCAAATTCTGCAAGGAAATGATTGTGTTGATTTTTTGCTGTAGCTCCAGTCTACTTGTTTCGTAACATATGAAAGAGTCCTCCATAGTGAATATTATACATAGTTTTCTTATTATAGTTTCGGTTGTTCGGCTTTAGAAGTGCTGGTAGACTAAAGCAAATGATATCATCACGGATATCTAAAAAAAAATGAAGAGTATAAGCATTACTTATAAATGCATAACATATTCGATAAATTTCAATCAATCTTTAACCTTTTTCTAAATTTTCTGAGTCTAGTTTATGGAGAATAGCCAAGGTAAAAGAATCTCTGATTGTTTTAATATAGGCGTCACTTTCTCAACGAATGAATCCCGATTTTCTAGTAAAAGATTTTGCTTCTGCTCATAAAAGGTCGAAAAAAAATAATTATAAAAATAAACTATTATTTTTAAAATAAGAATATTTACCAAGCAGTGGCCAAAACTCTGTTTCAAAATTGGCCATTCAGCCAAATTCAGCAGATGTAGAGGCAGCAGATTTGAAAAATTGGCTTCTGCCCACAAAGCAATATTGCCATCTTTGCACAACCTCTTCTAATATATATTTTGAAAGCCGTTTTCTTCTGGACCGCAAAGCTCAAAAACGGCTGATCCGAATTCGAAGTATTGCCCAGAATATAGACCAGGTGTGAGGTGTGGCCCTAGACAGGTTTCCCACAGTAGGGGTGTCAAATGAAAGGTGTTGACGAGTGCTTGAACCTGGTGTAGTTATTAGTCCAATATAAGACCCCATATTCGAGGTATTTCCCAAAATATGGACCAGGTGTGACTACAGACAGGTTTTCTACAATATGGGTATCAAATAAAAGGTGTTGATGAGTATTTAAAAAGGAGGTGGTTTTCAATACCCTACCCGTTTTCTGAGATATCGACCTAAATGTGGGCCAGGGTGACCCCAGGAGGTGTTTATACGATATGGGTATCAAATTAAAGGTGTTAATAAGGGTTTTAAGAATTAGTGGTTTTTACTACATATTTGAGCCCGTTGCTGAGATATCGACCAAAATGTAGATATATTTTGAAAGCTGTTTTTTTTTCTTAGCGCAAAACTTGAGAACGCCCCACCCGGGTGAGTGCACGAGACGGACATAGGGTAAAAAAAAATTTTCCCGGTTTTCGGGATGTTGGTAAAAATTTGGACTGGGGTTATCCTTGAAGGAATTGTGGCAATATTGGTATCAATTGAAAGGTATTAATGAGTGCTTCAAAGAAATGTGAATAGCAGGTCCATTGGTGAACCCGTTTTCGAGATACTTACTAAAATTTGGACCAGGGATGACCCCAGGAGGTGTTTTTACGAGTGTTTTAATGAGGGTTTTAAGAATTAGTGGTTTTTAGGTGCATATTTGAGCCCGTTGCTGAGATATCGACCAAAATGTGTATAGAGCGTGAACCCAGTATGCCTTACCCATACATAATATTATATATTTTGATTGCTGTTTTTTTCTTCATGAAGTTTTATTTGTGAAAAAATGGGTTTTGAACATCGGTTAAATCTTGGACCGGTGCTACCCGGAATATCTTCATACATGGAGTAATTTTCAGGTTCTAATACGAAGCTGTGTGTGTGGAGTGTGGACCGTGAGGTGTTTATACGATATGTGTAGCAAGATGGGGAAGAGGGAGAAAGAAAAGTGGGAGAAGATATACAACTGCTCAATGTCTGGGAAAATTTTCCCAGATATTTAGAATTGGCCTGCTTATTTCGTTATCATGAGGGAATTTCAATTATCTCTCGAACTCCGATTATATCGACAGATGTTCCCTATCGTTTTAGCATCAGCTAGTCGGCGTCAAATTAAATGGAATCGCTGATAGACCCAATAAATGTAAAATAGCTCTCCTTTTTTATTTTTTTAATCTGACACTACGTCTGCTCATTTACAAAAAAATTATTAAAGGAAGTAGTTTCTTAAATAAAAAACAAAAATTCATCAATTTCAGTAAAAAAGCTTTTGAAAATGAACAGGTAGGTCAACTATGCTGCCATATGTATTGGGAATATGGTGTATAACGTCGACGAATTAATATCAAAAGTTTACCCGAATATAGAAGAACTATCAAGTAAGCCGTATACATGGCTATGTCAACGGGCTATTGTTGCACCAAGAAACAAAACAGATGACGATATTAATAACTTTATCCTTGATAAAGTACCCGGCGAAGTCAGAGAGTATATGTCAAAGCGAAAATGCAGTACATTACCCGAATTCCCTAAATCCCTCGGGCTTACCACCTTATAAAATAAAATTAAAACAAAATATTCTAATTATATTACTGCGCAACCTTAAGCCACTGAATCTATGTAATGGAACCGGATTGCAAGGGAAACAAATGCATAATAACATCTTAGAGACGACAATCCTTACAGGTTCTGCGGCTGGAGAGGTGACATTCATACCTCGCAACGACACATTAGCAGAAATTAATAGAAAAACGGAATAAGTGATGCACTCCTTTTTTCATTTTACAAATTTATATGTATGTATCAGTGTATCTGATCCTGATTGGAAATATATTTTACTTGAATTATAAAAATGTGTTTTTGATTTTTAAAAACTTGCAATTAGGGCCACTTTCATAAAAGCCGGTTAAGCCTAATCGCTGGTTAATTTGACAGCTAACCGTACAAAATACGTGAATTAAACTCCGGTTAGCGGCTACCGGCTTTTATGAAAGTGGCCCTTAGTGTAAGTAAAGAATTATTTGAGTTGGTAAATTCTGGGTTTGAAGTGAGATATCTTTAAACAATATATTCAACTTAATATGTATAGCATGTTAATACATATATAAACAAAACACAATGGTATTGCGAACAACGTCGCACACGGGCAGCTAGTATAAAAGCCAAAGTTTATTTTCCTCAAATTCAGCAGATGTTTGGATTAGTGTTTGGAAGTTATTTTGGGGTTGTATATTCTCCTTAAAACTGTCTTTGCACAGACGATGTAATGCATTATGGTATTTTGCATTCAGGTAAACTCCTGGCTTTCTCCCCTTTCTATGTAAAAAGTAAGTGTCCTGAAACAAATAGTTTATTTTATACAATTTTATTTCGTTTTGTAATTAAACTCTACCTTTTTCCGTAGGAAAAACCACAACAAGTCTTTTAGAAATATCTTCGAATAATTTCGGCCTAACTGCTATTTTATTAGCGATAACGTACATATGTGCAAATAGAAGAAGTTATAATTTTTTCTGTGATTCTGAAATTTTTTTTATACTTTTCGTATGACTTCAATACTGCTACACCACTAAGACTGGATTTTAAGACGTCTAAAATTGGAATCTATTAAAATTAATGATATTTAATTAAAATAGTTGTATGCTTGCTATTTCAATAATTACCTCATTTACGTCATCAACGGCATCCAACAAATCTTTGCTAATAGAATGAGTTGATCCTTCCACGGCATTCTGGAATGAAAAACAGATGACCTAGAACGACGCAAAAAACTAATGATGCCATCTTTTTTCTGACGTCTCTGATGCACCGAAAATGATAGTCGGAGAGTCTGAGTTGCTCGCCTTTTCATTTTATCCTTAAATATCCTATTTTTAGGATAATATAAATAGCGTAGTAAACTATAATTACACTGTTGATTTGGAATTTACTGAAACCAAAGATAATTGATGTCATTAGATGCCAATAGTACACGACTTTTATTTTTTTTCGATTTAAGCTCAAATGAACAAAAAAATCCTTCATAGAGTCCTTGAATATCCTTTATAGTATAATTTTTCGATTAAAACTTTTTTAAATACCAATTTATGGGTTTTTGGGTACGAGGAACTCATTTCTGATACTAAAAATTATGAGGAAGAAACCGCATCCAACTTATCGTATACATATTTTTAACTTCCGCCGCTTCTAGCATACAATGTTTAATTCACTTGAGCTGTGATCATTCTTATAAATAAAACGCGATTACACCCAAACGTTTTGAAACTAAATAGGAAAATTTGTTCGTCGTGTCAAAGAATATGCCTCATTATAAGCATGGTGTAAAAATTCAGAAGGTATTTTCAGCTCAAAATTTTTGACGGCTACTGAATTTTTCTGAAGTATCTTTTTTGTAAACATTATGAGTGAGGTTGTCATATCGGAAAAATTTAAAAATGGTGATTTTTACAAAAATTTTGGTAATTTTACTTTTAGTTGAAGAAAGTAAGAAATATTTAAAGAAAGTGATATATTTTATTAAATGGGATTTAAAAAGTGGGGAACGGCCCGAATATTTATTACACAGCCTTACACATTACAGCAGACAAGGAGCATTCAACAAAGGAGATTCATCGATATGTGCGAACAACTATTTTTTTTACATTTTGCTGGCTCTTTTCCACATCTATCTTAAAGAATGGGAAGAGAAGGAGTAAAATGTAAACAAAAGATTTGATGGAACAGGAATGCTGAATTCAAGTTAAATGAAACAAGAAAGTATATGTTTAAGTTCTTTATTAAACTCATTTAGGTGGTAATTTTTTTGTTCTTACACTCTTTTTTCTTCTCTTTCATTTTCCTATTTAGGTAGCGTATTCGAAAAAATGTTCTCCCTAGGAAAAACCGTTGCAACAATTTTGACATCACAATTAAAGTTTGAATTTTGTACTAAAGCTTTCAAATAATGTTTTTGTGTACATAATTTTTCTGCGTTAAACTTAATAAAGACCAAATTTGAATTTTTCTTGTATAAGCCTCCCTGAGATAAACAATTTATATACGAATAATTTTTGTCCTTTTGTTCGCACGTTCTAAATCCAAACTCCTTAAGCCCCATCTTTGCCATAATGTAGCCACCAAAATTTTCCAGCCCGTCGAATTCTATATCAAATTTTATCTGAAGAGTTCCCAGGAAAAAAAATTCATAAATTAAAGCTGCAAGCAGCCACCGACGTGTCTGACGGACGGTGACGGTTGACGTACGTGAGCAAATTTGCGATTTTTTATGAACGTTGGTTGGGCTTAAGTAGAAACATTCAATACAGTGTTAAAATTCCTCAGTTTTCATGTATGCTTACCCAAACCTGTACTTTTGTATTTTTCATTTTTCATTTGTAAAATGTCGAAAATAATATTAAATAACTACATATAGTATATTTATTTATAAACTTTAACATAAGTCAAAATTTTTAAAATATTTCGACAATATTTAAAACTTTTTGTAAAATAATTGCAAACGGCCCAAACTCAACATGCAAATAGTTGAATAGGCAACACTGTGAGGCGAAGAGCGATCAGCTGACACGTTTCTTACGTAAAAATCAGAGTTTTTTTGGTTTTGACGTAGCGACGTGCGTAAAACGTACGTCACGAACGTCGGTGAAAAATCGCTTACACGCAATTCTCATAAGGTAGATCGTGTCAGCTGACACGTCGTCCATTTTATAAAAGTTTTATTGTTTGTAATAGTGCAGTTAGCGAACGACGAGTTGCCTTAGTTGACGAGTTACCGTGTCAGCTGATCGAACCTATCTTATGAGAATCAATGTAAGCGATTACCGAAACCGTGGATGACGCAATACCGTACGTAAAAATCTGATTTGATTTTTTACGTAAAACCGTGTCAGCTGATTGCTCTCCCAAGCAACAGAGTTGCCTATTAATATTATGCTGAGTATAGCCCGTTTGCGGTTATTACAAAAAATGCCTAAAACGTTTTTCTAATATTATCAAAATAACGCGGAATTAATATTAAAAGATTTAAATAATGAAAAAATTAACTAGTCATACATATTTAATATAAGTTGCGACCTCTAAAAAATTGAAAAACTGTAAATTGATAAGTGGACACTTGCATGAAAATTTATCGACAACATTATACAAAATGTAAACAAATGTAAATAAATGAAAACAGCTGATTTCTATAATAATCGCTCATACGTAGATGCGAGTGACCGCAATGACGTGCGGCAACTCGTTTTTTGGCTAACTGCGCTATAATACTAATAAAGTTTTATTGTTTGTAATACTAATATCGCTAGCAGCGAAATGCACTGAGCACATCAACGGATTTTTAGGAAGATCAACATCCTCTATTTGGCATGCTTAAACCCATTGATTTCTTACAAAAGGAGTTGCGGGAAACTGAAAAAACTTCACTGTTGAGCCTTTGCAAAAGTGGGTGGTGTTTTCGCATCCTTTTCCAATATTTTTCTTCACAAATTACGATTTTAAAAGTAAATTAATTTTGCTTTTTTGAAAATAAATTAATTTATTTTCACAAACTTCAGATTTCGGGCCAAAAAAACATTTGCTGCTGTTAACTCCGGTAGCATGATTTTAATGAAAAGTCATAAATTCAATAAAAGTCAAATGGCTAAGATGGCTGCCTACGTCAATAACTGCGTTTACCTCTATACTTATACCATGATCATAAGATTGATTCATTACATGAAATTGATCAAGGCAAATTAAACAAGGTAGAATTGACAACTGAAATATTTTTTTTTGTAGGAGTTCTTACTTCAAAAAAGTATAAACCAACGAATTTACCCTTACTGGCCCATGTACAATATTTGGGCCCCATACAATTTTTGTTTTAAGAAGTTAAACCGCATTTGCAAAAAAAATTATTAATGTAGATATTCATAAACTATCTAATAAGCTCACTTTTGCCCCCAAGTGCTACTTTGGAGTCTACCTCTTTAAAGACCTTGACCGCAAAGAACAAGCTTACATACATATGTTTTTAATATAGCATCGATTTGGGTCACTGTTTACGACTATCATCAAATTCTAAAAAATGTTGGGAGGAGTATCAAAGTCACTTTTCGGTTCAAATGAAAATCGGCTTCCGGAGAATAAATACTGTTGTTATTTTGAAAAATATTTGCAAAAATCCGAAGAACTTTTGTGTGAATTACATCTTGGGTTGCCGACTATTGTCCACGATTTAAAAAAATAACGCGATCCCGTCTTCTTGGTACACAAATTGTTTCATTAGTTTGCAATTATGGGTACTGGGCGCGTCTATTGATACCTCTCCCGGCAATTTTCGGACGTGTTTTAGCACTCGGTTTCAGTCGTAAACAATTACCGCGATTTGGTATTTCTCGAATAAAAATAACAAACTGATAAAAATGAGAAATTTTAAATCGAACGGGTTAAATTTTTTTTTTCATTTGACGTTAAAACTCCTACAGCAAAGAGAGAACTGTCAAGTTCGCTACTACTTTGTTTAATATACTTTGAAATTGATGAATTAATCTAAAAATTGTCAAAAGAATTAATAGCTACAGAGACTTCACACACCTTGATATTACATCTTATAACTTTAAACGACTTATTCTTGTATATTTGCATATTTGTATATCCACTACTATCTCACGAACGACGTCTCCGATTTTAATGAAATTTTGTACATAGGTACTATGCTTTGTTTTAAGATTTTCTACTTTGGTGTTGCCACTTGGGGTGGTTCACAGGGTTGCCACCTATATCAATTTTTTTTAAATATTAAGCAATATATGGCAATATGGGTATCAAATGAAAGGTATTTTAGGCCGTATACCAACCAAAATATTTTCGAATAGGATTGCCACCTAGGGTTGCCACCGGAACGCATTTTATTTATTCCTTCAGATATCGGCCACTATCTCGGGAAAGGCTAAACCGATTTCGATGAAATTCGGTAGATGGATAGGATGCTTCCCTCTTAGATTTTCTACTTGGATGTTGCCACTAAAGGAAGCTCAGAGGGTTGCCACCTTCCCAAATTTTTTTGAAATATTAAGAAATACATGGCAATATGTGTATCAAATGGAAGGTATTTGAAGCCGTATACCAACCAGAATATTTTTAAGTAGGATTGCCAAATGACTGCATTTTGATTATTCCTTATATCGACCACTATCTCGGGAACGGTTTAACCGATTTGGATGAAATTTGGAGAGCGCATGTGGACATAATTTCGTGGCATCTCGAGGTACTTGAATAAATAAAAACAACATAGCAAACATCACTCAAAAACTTAAAATGATTAATTAGGCTGAGTCTACATGTAGCAGCACCAGACAACACGTTAAAGATGATACCTATGCCCTATTTTGTGTTGACTATGAATTCGACTAATACACAACAGGTGTCGCGAAACGGATGAGCAACGTACAAGGCGTTTGAATGATTTGCGTGAGCGTGCATTACAACTTAGGGGCAATGAAAGTGTACAAGAGCGCGAACATCGCCTAGAGGATCAACGTGAGCGTTCAACGATTTAATTGAGCAGCGAAACTGAGGAATGACGGACACAGCGTTTGAATGATTTGCGTGAGCGTGCATTACAACGTAGGGCCAATGAAAGTGTACAACAACGCGAACATCTCCTAGAGGATCAACGTGAGCGTTCAACGATTCAATTAAGCAGCGAAACTGAGGAGCGACGGACACAGCGTTTGAATGATTTGCGTGAGCGTGCATCACAACGTAGATCCAATGAGAGTGTGCAGCAGCGCGAGCAACGCCTAGAGGATCAACGTGAGCGTTCAACGATTCAATTAAGCAGCGAAACTGAGGAGCGACGGACACAGCGTTTGAATGATTTGGGGGAGCTTGCATCACAACGTAGATCCAATGAGAGTGTGCAGCAGCGCGAGCAACGCCTAGAGGATCAGCGACAGCGTACAATAAATCAATTAAATAATGAAACGGATGAGCAACGTATGCATCGTTTAGAGGATTTGCGACAACGTGCTTCACACTATATATCCCACGAAACAGGCGAACAGCGAGAACAGCGCTTAGAGGAACAAAGGCGACGAGATACTAGACGTCGTAGAAATTTTCAGAGACAACGTTTGGCCTCATATAAATGTGCCATTAGTACTGATGTGTCATATCTAATGCTAGGAAATTTCGAAGTGGTTTGTATACATTGCGGAGCATTGCATTTTCCTGAGGAGCGTGTTGGCAATCGAGTAAATATAAACTCTTTTGGTGATTGCTGTTTGCATGGACGAATTGCAATGGAGCCACCACAAATTTCAAATGATTTGGTGCGCCTTTTTTTGTATCGTCACCCAAACTCGAGCGAGTTCCATAAAAAAATAAGAAGTATTAATGCTTCTTTCAACGTGGAGGATGATAGAACGGTAAATAGTCATGGAATTTATAGCTTTACTGTTTGTGGCCAAATATATCATAAAATGAACATGGCAGCCCATCCAACGCAGAACGCTGAAGGTGTAGTTGAAAGGCCACAGTATGGTCAACTATACTTTCTAGATCCAGACGATGCCGTTAATGAAAGAGTTAATCATCCGCATAATTATGGGATCAGTACCTCACTCATGAAATTATTAGAGTGCATTATTCGAGCACAAAATCATTATGTAAAAGGTTATGCAATGATGCGAGAAGTGGAAATGGAAACTAATAATATGTGTTCTATACGTGGCATAGCTCCACCACAAGTTAAGCTGTTGTTTAAGTTGCCAGATCATGCTGACTACAGAAGGTTTAATATACCAGCATGTAATGAAGTCTGTGCAGTATTTACCCTTAATGCTGATCAAAGTTTTCCTGATAATGAAATGATTGTTCATCAGCGTAATAAAAACATTGTGAATTTGAAGAATATAGATAAACGTATAGAGCCGTTCACCTATCCGTTATTTTACCCTGCCGGAACGAATGGTTTTAGTCCAAACCTACAACTCCAGACGTCATATGCTACTCGAAGTCACTTAACCCGACTTGAGTTGGCCCAATATAGGCTTTCCTTTCGACCTGACTTATTAAAATTTATAGAAGCATCATCTTCAGAAGCACCAGACTTGCGAGAAATTTCGTTTAATGCACTGCATTTTGGTGGGCGATTATTCCAACATTATTTAGTAGACATTCGTGTAGAGCGAGACCGTATTCAGTGGATAAAATATAATCAAAATAAAATTCTTGCTGAACAATATAATGGAGTTAACAATTGAGGAGTTGGGTGCAAAAAGGGCACTTCTATGAAAACTATGTTTTGAGATATTCGTGTTTTAAACTTTTGAAGCATTGTAACTTTTTTGTTGTTGTAGTATATAGAAAACGATATTGATATTATTGTTATCTTGTGTATTATCTTTTAACTTGGTACAGTTACAATAGCGACACTTTACATCGTTAGCGAAAAACGATGAAATAAATCGGTGATAAATGTGCCCTTTTTGCATATAACCAGGAAAGCGAAGGGTGCATCTTGTGATATTATTGTTATCTTGTGTATTATCTTTTAACTTGGTACAGTTACAATAGCGACACTTTACATCGTTAGCGAAAAACGATGAAATAAATCGGTGATAAATGTGCCCTTTTTGCATATAACCAGGAAAGCGAAGGGTGCATCTTGTTTTAACTTCATAAAAACGTGTATTCTGTAAATATTAATAATTTTTTATTCCAAGCGGACTTTTATTACATAACCTAGTACACATATTTACATACCTAAAAGCATTATGGAGCTGTACGGAAAATTAAATAGCGTCGAAATGATATTGAACTAATATGTCGTTCACGGGTACTTATTTCCATAAAAGACCACGAATTGGGTCAGGGTTCAAAGAAATACGCTTATCGTTACCAATACCAAGAATTTAAAGCAAAGATACATACATATATAATAAGGTTTTTTTTATGCTAAAGAACAAATTATTTTTATTTTATACAATATTTTTAATAATCCAAATCACTATTACTATCTTCTGCATCAGATAATTTATAAGAATCAGTGTGTATTGCGCTAGTAAATAAATTATTCTTATACCAGTCCGAATCTGTTTTTTCCAAATATTGCATTAAATCTTTTAGATCATTAATTTTTTCTAGATTAATTGTTGCGAATGTCATACAGACATCAAATTAACTTCTAAATTTTCTTCGTTTTTTGTCTTCCAAAGGCTAAAGGAACAATAGCATTCATTATAGTTTTCACCAGCTAATATTATTCCTGAGGAGGTATAATTGAGAATGCAATACGTTCTTAATCTAAAGTTGTTATCCGTTTTTTTTTTTT
Source organism: Sphenella marginata (assembly GCA_951509765.1). NCBI lineage: Eukaryota > Metazoa > Arthropoda > Insecta > Diptera > Tephritidae > Sphenella > Sphenella marginata. Next base: position 44,843,440 of record OX608079.1, on the reverse strand, counting down.
CAATACTACCAATTTTCACGCACTTAAGATTAGCACCTTATTGTACTAAAATTTAGTCCGATACAAAGCCATATATTTAAAAAGAATCTAAAAATTTTCAGAAAATACTTTGAAATTTTGATGAAAATTTATATTTAATTTACACTTTTAAAAAATAATTCACATTATTTATAAAAAATTAGTTGAAATAAATAGTTTAGCTGGAACAGAAATTGGTGAAAAATGCAATAAAATGGATGCATTTATAGCTATTTCGGGTAGTGTATAAGAAAAACACTGTACGAACGTATGAGCAACAAAACATAATTTTGGAAAAAAAATACCACGTAAGCATATATATAGCTCAACATTTTTTGATGTTGCTAAGCCAAATTAAAAGATATCAAATCCATATTTGGAGAGGAGAGAAAACATAGATTATTCTTTCTAATTAGCCATTTTACGCAAAAAGGGCACATGTCACCTTGTGCCCTTTTTGCACGCAACTCCTCAATTTTGTTAATGAGTTAGGGAGGCAAAAAAATGCATCTGTTGGTGAAAAAATTATTTTACCATCTTCATTTCCAGGCTCAACAAGGTATTATACGGAGAATTTTGAAGACGCAATGGCTATTGTTCGCCGTCTGGATCACCTGATTTCTTCATAACTATGACATCGAATCCAAATTGGCCTGAAATAAAGCAAGCACTACGACTTAGTTTAATTGATGGGACAGTTTTAGATCAGCTTCCACAGGATCGTCCTCATATCGTCGCTCGAGTTGCTAAGTTAAAGTTTGACCAACTAATAGATGACTTAGACAAAAAACAAATTTTCGGGAAAATTGCGGCTTTTGTCTACACTATAGAGTTCCAGAAAAGAGGTTTGCCGCATATGCATTTGCTTCTGATTATGGCTTCTGAAGGTAAGATTCACCAACCAGAAGAGCTCGATGATTTTATTTCAACTGAAATACCCGGCGTTCATGACTTAGAGTTACGACAGCTTGTACTAAAATGGATGGTACACAACCCATGTGGAAATTTAAACCCCAGTGCACCATGTATGGTAACAAAAAATGGAAAAACGAAGTGTCGGTTCGACTTTCCTAAATTATTTCAGGAAGTAACATCATTAGTAGATGATGGGAAACCAAATTATCGTATGCGCTATAACCCTCAACTAGATCCTCTGAATTCTCAATTTTCTCACGAGCAAGCAATTTACCGAAAGGACATAAATGGCCAGCGTGTAACCCGAGACAATCGTCACGTAGCATCATATTACGCATTTTTGCTTAAAAAGTTTAATTGCCATATTAACGTTGAATATGTGGGAAGTATTCTGGCTGTGAAATATTTGTACAAATACATTTACAAAGGACATGATTGTGCTTCGATAAGAATAGTAGAAGAAGAGCGGAAACTAATTTATAATGAGGCCAACACATACATTGAAGGCCGATGCGTCACGCCCCCCGAAGCATGCTGGCGATTGTTTTCTTTTGAAATACAAAAAAAAGTCATACTGTTCAGCGATTGGACATACACTTACCAGGTCATTATCGGATTACAAACCTGGACCAAATACAGGAAGATATTGCTGATATTGTCCAAAGGGGATCAACTCTAGAAGCATATTTTAGACACAATCATCAAATAAAACAGCATAACCAAATAATACAACTAAATTAAAATGTAGAGGCTATTGAACATTATTTTTATTGGCAAATGCCTGTGCACTTTAGATGGGTTGGAAGTTCAAGTAAATGGGAACGAAGGCAACGTAGAACGCGAATCATTGGTAGGATCCACAATGTAAATTACATTGCACAGCCAGAACTATACCACTTGAGATTGCTATTGTATCACGTGAAAGACGCATCGAGTTTCGAAGACCTTCGAACTATGAATGATATTGTATATCAGACATATAAGCAGGCCTGCTTAGCACGTGGATTAGCTTATGACGACCAGCAATGGGTAGAAGGGTTGAGAGAAGCCGCGTCATCGAAAATGCCTGTAGCAATGCGTAGTCTTTTTGTTCAAATTTTAATTTATGGCTCACCCGAAAATCCAAAGCGTTTGTGGGACATTTTTGAAGATAATTTAGCAGAAGATTTTATATATGCAGCACGACGTAATATAGAAAATGCAATTTCCCGCGCGTACAGAATTATTGCTCATAAATTAAACACTGAAGCGACTGAAGGCAGGAATTTTCAATATTGGGTACGCACTTTTGGCTTTGAGGACGTTGACTGACCGCAACTCTCTGAACCTGGACGAATCAGCAGTTCTGGGAGAGCAAATGTACCAGATACTCAGAGGCAAACAAACTGATATAGTCAATACTGTTATTCAAGCGGCACATAATACAAACGCTGAAACAAAATGTTTCTTTATTGATAGTCCGGGAGGCACTGGAAAGACATTCATATATAAAGCACTTTATTACATACTGACTGGTCAACGGTACAAAGTACAATGTATGGCTTTTACAGGTATTGCCTCAACATTGTTACCTAATGGTCGTACTTCGCATAAGACATTTGGGTTGAAAGTACCATTAACGTCTGACTCAGTCAAAGTGTTAAAGCTGGTTCTACAAAAGCTCGCTCGTTGGCAGAAATAGATGTTTTTTTAATGGATGAAGCTCCAATGCTTCCAAAGTATGGACTTGAAAATATTGACCAAGTTTTGCGATCGATTGGACATCGGGATGTCCCTTTTGGTGGGAAAGTAATAGTTCTCGGAGGGGACTTTCGTCAATGCCTTCCTATTCAGCCGCGAGCAAACAAAAATGAATTATTGGACTTGTCCATTAAGAGAAGTTTCCTATGGTCACATTTCAAGACGTTCACCCTTGACGAAAATATGCGTGTTGATCCAGAACAGCGGCAGTTTGCTGAATATTTATTGAAGTTGGGCAATGGAGAATTACCTGTAAACGTATTAGAAGAAATCGAATTGCCAGAAGATATAATTTCAAACTCAAACTTAATTGAAGAAATATTTGCTAACTGTATTTACAACGAAAACTTTGATACCATGAAAGATCGGGCAATACTCGCGGCTCTTAATAGAGATGTTGATCGAATCAATAATGAAATAATAGCCAAACTCCCGGGGGAGTACAAAGTCTACCATAGCTATGATTCCCTGAAAGATAAGCATGAAGGGGCACTTGAATTTACTACGGAGTTCCTTAACAGAATAAATATTTCAGATTTTCCACCGCATGAGTTAAAGTTGAAAAAAAATTCAATAATAATGTTGCTGCGTAACCTAGATGTAACCGAAGGTCTATGTAATGGAGTAAGACTTATTGTGACAAGCCTTTGCAACAATATAATAAAAGCAAAAATAGTTACTGGCGAACAATCCGAAGTACATATACCCAGAATCACACTTGACTCATCAAAGGGACAGCTCGGCTATAGCATGCAACGACACCAATTTCCAGTAAGACCAGCGTTTGCTATGACAGTGCACAAAGCTCTAGGCCAAACTTTTGAATTTGTTGGAGTAGACCTAAATTCACCTGTTTTTATGCATGGTATGCTATATGTGGCTTTTTCAAGAGTTAAGCGACCCACTACATTAAAAGTAATACTACCACAGGAGAACGAGAGACGTACCAGGAACATGGTGTGGAAGGAAGTATTGGCTTAGGCTTTCAATTTAAAATGTTCAAATAAATGAAGTACGTAAATAAATTTAAAACATTTAAAACAGCAGATTTTTGTCGAATCATCGGACCCTAATCGCCAAACAGGCTTAAGTGACTTTTTGTGGTTAGTGTTCGATATTTAGGTAATCTATTTATATATATTCGAAAAATACCGAGCAAGGCTCGGTCAACCAGGTACTGTTTTATTAAAACACACCAAACAGTGTTTGCAATTACTGCAAACATCACATGGTTTAGGTTTGTGGTCTGAACAAGCCGGAGAATCTGCACTCCGTGAATTTCTTAAGTATTGGGAGAAGAGGAAAATAACAATGCTCTCTCATCCGTCATATTCAACGAAATTAAGAGAATCAGTTGTAGAATTTTCATCAGTTCATATATAAGATTTAGTTTTTGTACATCTTTATATTTGTAGTCTATTAAAGCATTTGGACAACTCACAAGAGTCTCGTATTCGTCGTATCGTTGTATATTGTATTTTGTTTCCATGGTTTCCCATATAAATTTTAAAAAAAAACTTAGCACATAATTTTCAAATTAGTTTAGCTATATTTATTACTAAACATAAACTTATTTAGTCTAGTTGCGCTTTCGCTAGTCCTATTTTGCCAACAGTTTCGGTAAGTAATCTCATTTTCGAGTGCAAAAATTCTTTTTGGAACTTCGGTAGAGCCATCTAGCGTAGAAATAGCATTAAATGGACCTCAGAAATGAGTTCCTCGTACCCAAAAACCCATAAATTGGTATTTAAAAAAGTTTTATTCGATAAATTATACTATAAAGGATATTCAAGGACTCTATGAAGGATTTTTCTGTTCATTTGAGCTTAAATCGAAAAAAACTAAAAGTCGTGCACTAATGCCATCAATTTTCTTTGGTTTCAGTAAATTCCAAATCAACAGTGTAATTATAGTTTACTACGCTATTTGTATTATCCTAAAAAAAGGATATTTAAAGATAAAATGAAAAGCCGAGCAACTCAGACTCTCCGACTATCATTTTCGGTACATCAGAGACGCCAGAAAAAAGATGGCATCTTAAGGCCGGGGCATTGGTGCAGTAGTCGTATCGCTGTAGTCGTATCCTTAACGTAAGAGAAAAACCAACATGCAATTGGTCGGTAAGGTTACGTTACAGATAGTAGCACCAATAATCGATTACATTGTTTCTCATAAGGTTGGTCGAATCAGCTGTTTTATAAGGTTACCGATACGTCACCTCTGAACCCGACTTTAGTGCTTGCGTCGTTCTAGGTCATCTGTTTTTTATTTCCAGAACGCCGTGCTTCGTGGCACTCGTTGTCGTTGCCTTGTGATTTTTGCCAAAGCAGCAAATTATGTTCAAAAATTCTTCCGATCTGCATAGTGAGACAAGGTGACGCTGGCCAACTCCGGTTTGGATATTGTAATAGACTCAACTCTTACCTGTCCAGACTGAACACCGACTTGCCGAATGTCTGTCCTGCTTGCGGCTTGTCCCCCCACAAGACAAACCATCTATTTGTCTGCTCAACTGAGTCTACTCTTCCAACACCCATTTCCCTCTGGTCCACCCCTGTCGAAGACGCTAGGTTTCTAGGACTCTAGAGTTCGATAACACGACTGGGTAAAGAAACTAACTACCTAGGTAGGGCTAAGTAGCGCTACAACAACAACAGAAAAAAGAAAGGACCACGCTACGTTGTTGGGAGTTTATAGTTTGTTTACTTAACGACACAGCTGATAGCGAATAAACGAATATCGTTAAAAATAAGTTAGTGAATACCGATATCGTTATAGTCATCATTATGACAAAATATAGTATATTTTTTCTTTTTATTTTTGAGAAGCTTCAGTTTTTCTTCAAGAAATAAAGCGAAAACTATTTATTTCAGGCCAAAGCCAGAGTTGCGCAGGTCGCTTTTTTGTAAAAAATTTTCCAGAAATTAGCAGTAGAAAAGTAGAAGAGATTCTGACACAAGAAATGTTTCTTAAGCTTTTCATAAGTGTCATTTTATATAGAGTTTTTGGATTTCTTTTGAACAGCGTAAAGCCCTAAAAAATAAAAATATTTTCCAATCCCAAAGGAGGAGCGACCAAGCACGTTCATTGATACATTAAATAATTGTTCCGTGTTTTTTTCCCTATGGTACATCGATATAAAAATTGCTGCTTCCAGTTTCCGTTGCTCCTAGCGCAGGTTAAAAACTTACATTTCTAAGAAGTACGATGGGGCAGGAGAGGCTGGCTCTACTCACATACTCTTGAAGAACAAAATTTCAAAACAAACAAGAAAAATAAATATTGGGGCTACATGTACACCTAGACCAGTATGTCTGCGTTCAAAGTGTTGTTTGGAATTTTCAGTAAGATTAACTTCCTTCGAATAATTTCATTATTTTTGTATAAAAGTATGTGTAAAAACACAATAAAAATACCGCTACTCAAAGTTAAAAACTTTGTGGAAAATTCAAGAAAGCTCTTGGTCGGCTAGAAAACAAAATTGCCAAAAATCGAGTAACAATTGAACGAGCTACAAAACTGCATACTCGAAAAAAATTAAACAAAAAATTTTACTCAAAAGTTAGAAATTTTGATGAAAATTTTTCGAGTTTTCTTGAATTTTTATGAATTTCCCACAAAGTTCTTAACTTTGAGTTGCAGTATTCTTATTGTGTATTTACACATACCTTCATTTAAAAATAATGAAATTAGTCTTAAGAAATTAATTTTACTGGAAATTCAAAAAAAAACCCTTTGAACGCACACTTACTGGTCTAGGTGTATATGTAGCCCCAAAAAGTTTTAAATCTAGCCTGAAACTTTTAGCCGTATACAACACAATATTTATTTTTCTTGTTTGTTTTGAAATTTTGTTTAGGATGTCTTCAGGAGTTACTTCAAAAGTAGAGTGGATGTTGGGTAGAGTCAGCCTCTCCTGCCCCATCGTACTTCTTAGATAAGTTTTTAGCCTTCGAAGAGAAGAGAAAGACCGTTCACTAGGAGCAAAGGAAACTTTAAGCGTTGCATCAATTTTTATATATCGATGTACCATAGGGAAAAAAGACACGGAACAATTATTTAAGGCATCAATGAGCGTGCTTGGTCGCTCCTAATCTGGGATTGGAAAATATTTTTCTTTTTTAGGGCTTTACGCTGTTCAAAATAAATCCCCATCTCTATATAAAACAAGTAAGGAAGTTTAAGTTCGGGTGAACCGAACATTACATATCCAGCGTATAACAAATTTCATGCAAAGATCTACATTTTTACTCAAGTTATGTCAATTTATGTGATTTTCAAAATTTTCGATATCGAAAAAGGGGCGTGGTTATAATTCGATTGCTACAATTTTCAACAGCAACCTACCTTGGCCAGAAAGTAACCTGTGTGCAAAATTTCATGCAAATATCTCAACTCAAGTTATCGTGTACACGGACAGACGGACATGCCATAATCAATTCCTCTTTTCAACCTAAGAACTTTCAACCTGGAACTCTATATCTAACTCGATTATTTTGCCGTTATGTAGTACCTTTATGTGGGCAAAATTAGAGTACCCTTGTACTAGTACTAATACGTTGGGTATAAAAATGCCTGCTTCACTCTGCCTTCACTGCGACTTCGCCAATTGCAGAAAAACTCAACCGCATATGAAATATGTGTGCATGTATGTAGCTGTATCGCTGCTTTAACCCTACCAACCAAGCGCAGATAAAAAATTGGATAAAACATAGGTTGTTGTATTCACTTTTTCAACATTCGCCAAAGTAGCGAAAATTAATTCACGATTTGGTCAAGTAAATTTTGTATTTACATAAATATAAAAGGGAAAAAATCTGTACGGCATTAAGTTCCCTACAGGAATATTTCAGTTAGCCGATACGGAGATCTTACGGGACATACGAACGCCAATTCAATTTTATATATATGGATTATGAAAAAGGACTTCATAACAACCTATATTCACAATCAAAACTTTTGGTTGTTGTATTCACTTTTTCAACATTCGCCAAAGTAGCGAAAAAGAGTTCACCATTTGGTCAAGTAATTTTTGTATTTAAATATAAAACGGAAAAAATCTGTACGGCATTAAGTTCCCTACAGGAACATTTCAGTTAGAATACCAGTGATCTCAACTGACTACAATTTACATGGTAGCTAAATTTCTTTAGCTAATATATGATTAAATTGAGGATTTCGAAAATGTTTTGTTCTATATAAATAAACACTATATCCGATAGAATAAAGAAAAGGAAAAATTTTGAAAATCGGTTACGCCGTTATTGAGTATTAGCTAAAAAAGTTTTAATTTGAGATTAGAAAAAAAAAAGTTTATGTGGTAAATGAGACCTAAAACAGATTGGAAACATTAAAGAAGAAATATTTAAAATCTATTGAGCCAATACGGAGATCTTTCGGGACATACGAGCGCCAATTGAATTTTATATATATAGATTATGAAAAAGGACGGAATAACAACCTATATTCACAATCAAAACTTTTGGTTGTTGTATTCACTTTTTCAACACTCGCCAAAGTAGCGAAAATTAATTCACCATTTGGTCAAGTAAATTTTGTATTTACATAAATATAAAAGGGAAAAAATCTGTACGGCATTAAGTTCCCTACAGGAATATTTCAGTTAGCCGATACGGAGATCTTTCGGGACATACGAACGCCAATTCCGTTTTATATAAAGATTATGAAAAAGGACGGAATAACAACCTATATTCACAATCAAAACTTTTGGTTGTTGTATTCACTTTTTCAACATTCGCCAAAGTAGCAAAAAAGAGTTCACCATTTGGGCAAGTAATTTTTGTATTTTAATATAAAACGGAAAAAATCTGTACGGCATTAAGTTTCCTACAGGAACATTTCAGATAGAATACCAGTGATCTCAACTGACTACAATTTACATGGTAGCTAAATTTCTTTAGCTAATATATGATTAAATTGAGGATTCAGAAAATGTTTTGTTCTATATAAATAAACACTATATCCGATAGGTAATCGGTTGAGTATTAGCTAAAAAATATTTAATTTGAGATTAGAAAAAAAAATTTATGTGGTAAATGACACCTGAAACAGATTGGAAACATTAAAGAAGAAATATTTAAAATCGGGTAAGCCGATACGGAGATCTTTCGGGACATACGAACGCCAATTAAATTTTATATATATAGATTATGAAAAAGGACGGAGTAACAACGTATATTCACAATCAAAACTTTTGGTTGTTGTATTCACTTTTTCAACATTCGCCATATCGGTTAAGCCGTTATTGAGTATTAGCTAAAAAAATTTTAAATTAAGATTAGAAAAAAACAAGTAAGGAAAGGGCTGTCTTCGGCTGTGCTGAAGGCTTTATACCTTTCATGAATACGCATATTTTTTTTAAGTGTCCTACATGGCCAAACCACATTTATCGGAACAATCGGTTATATGGAAGCTATATGTTATGTTACTCCGATCTGTATGATTTTCATTACACACATCACGTTTATAATAAGTACCAACTTTGCAAAATTTTACGTTCCTAGCTTCTTAACTGCAAAATTTATAGCCCAAAACCCATTTATCGGAACTATCGATTATATGGGAGCTATATGTTTTGTTGGTCCGATCTGGATGATTTTCACTACACAGGTTACAAATATAATATGTACTAAACCTGCAAAATTTCGCTCTCCTAGCTTTTTTATTGCAAGAGTTATAGGCCAAAGCCCATTTATCGGAACAATCGATTGTATGGGAGCTATGCGTTGTATTGGTCCGATCTTACTGGTTTCGACAAATGATTAATATAATACAAAATGGCGGCTCCATACCAAATTTCATTGAGATATCTCTAAAATTGAGGGACTAGTTTGCGTTCAAACAGACAGACGGACAGACGGACATGGCTAAATCAACTCAGCTCGTCACCCTGACCATTTCGGTATACTTAATGGTGGGTCTATCTCTTCTTCTTCTCATACTTACAAACATCGGACCAAAGTTATAATACCATTTCATGTTCATGAAAGGTATAAAAATTTTGGTGTAAATGAGACCTGGAAACATTAAAGAAAAAATATTTAAAATCTGTTGAGCCGATACGGAGATCTTACGGGACATACGTACGCCAATTCATTTTTATATATATAGATGAATACGCCACATGAAAACTTTAGGAGCCTCCTGTGAGCGAACCGTTTGACCGATTGGGATGAAATATGCACCGATTGAAAGGGAATTGAAAAACTGATTTCTCATGAAATTTTGTGAGCGTATTTACTGAGAATCGGCCGCTATCTATTTTTCATTATTCCGGGAAGTGGATCAGGTACCGAAATATTCCAAACTTGTTTACACAAAGGTAGTCCTTTACTTTTGTTAAAATTCGGTGTTTCCTTTTTTCGGGAAGTGGACCGGGGACCGAATTATTCCAAACTTCTTTATTTATGGTGTGATTTTTTTCAAATTTGGTACAAAGGTGCCACTTTACTTTTGTTTAAATATGGGGTTTCTTTTTTCTGGGATTTGGACTAGGGAACGAAATATTCCAAACTTCTTTGTTAATGGTGCGATTTTCTTCAAATTTGGTACAAAGGTAGTCCTTTACTTTTGTTAAAATTTGGCGTTACTTTTTTCCGGGAAGTGGATCAGGGACCGAAATATTCCAACATTTTTTATTTATCGTGCTATTTTTTCCCTAAATTTGGGCAGAACAACATCTGCCGGGTCCTTCTGGTTAATGCCACATGAGACAATTTAGGAACCTCCTGTGAGCGAACCGTTTCACCGATTTGAATGAACTATGCACCGATGGAAAGGAAATTGAAAAAGCTGATTTATAGGCAGTATATTTTCAGGGCCGTCCCCGAAATTTAATTTCTTACTTAAAATTTTTTTTCTTACTTAAAGATAATAAAAAAAATGCAAATTTAGTCAAAATAAAAGTTTATTTCAGGGACGTCTTCAGAATTTAAGGATAGGGGTATGGGGCTACCAAACCGCACGACCCCCTCCAGTCGCCAGCCCCGCCGCACAGTGGCACTTTTGGCTAATCTGGGAGAGAAAGATAAATTACACTCAGAAATATGAATATGGTAGTGTGGTGGAGTGCGCAGTCACCACATATGAGGGTGAGTGACGAGGGGACATGAGGGTCGCTTACCCCTCACCCCCCCCCCCCCCCCTTAAATTCCAAAGACGCCCCTGTTCTTAAATAAGAAATTGAAAAAAAATTACATGTTTACAAAAGTTTTCCTCGGCGCAGGACACTTTTTCGTGATTTAGGATAGAAAAGTTAAGTATGCTCAGAATATATTTCATTATAACTATGTTCATATATGTACTTGCAGGATATCTAGTAATACATACACCAAATATTTTTGATCAACCCTCCACCCCGCCCCCTTTGCTGTGCATTATACTGTGCCTGCTCACCATCATTTTGTGCACCCCCTTTCTAGATCTCGCACGAAGCGCCACTAAAAACGATCGAACTTGAGTGAAGCATTTAACATTCTTTTGTTTTATTAATCTCGTGTTCTTTGAGCCCTAAAACGGTACACATGTGCTTTAAAGCAACTTTGTCTTTAAGGTTATATTTCCGCTCAGCAACCCACACATCAAAAAGCTTCCTTTTTGTTATGGACATTCTTACTGTCCCTGCAACTAGCTGTAGATAAACTCGAATTATGTGTAATAAAATCGAATTACTATAAAAATTTAAAAATTGTTGTAAAGACTCGTAAAGAGAACTTTTGGCAACCTTGTCTTTGCACAATGTCATATATTTTTAGCATAAAAAAGGGGCAATGAAAAGCTCACAGTTTAGCTTAAAAAAAAAATAGTAGCAACAATTTCCAAACACTTGTAACCAATCGTACTTACATATATGTAACTTTAAAATAATCTGAAAATAGTTTAACTTTTACCTCAACTCTAACGTCCATTTACTAAGGAGTGTGTATGAGTCAATTGTTCGACGATTTTCAAAATTATCATTTCCTTGGATGGTGGCTAGACTCAAACCATGTGTTATAAATATTTCGTCCAAATTAATTTTTTTGTTAAAGTTATTGATTGTTGAATATTTGATAATATTTTAAAATGATAATATTGAAAAATTATTTTCTTATGAACTACTGCAGATAAATCTATGAATTTTTTTTCACTTACAGATAACTGTCTTTACCACATTATAAGAAATTGTATGCGATCTAATTGTTTAATAAATGATGTTTAAACAATTTTTTTTTGAATAATAAAATTTTTTTTACATTCTGCACGCTCAAAAAAATTTAAAAATATTTAAAATAACGCGAAAAAACGTCACCTTAAAATGGATTTTGGGTCGCTGAACACGAATCCGTGTTTTAACAGCGCCCTCCACCCCATCGCAAACTCCCTTACCGTGTGATGTGGCGAAAAGTTCCACTCAGCTGCAATTCCAAAATATTTTTCGTGGTAATATAAATTTAAGAAGTTAATATTTTTGTATTCCGATGCGGCTCCGTCAGAGAAATAAATTTTTTTTTCACATTCCTAGGCCCGATGTTTTTTTTTTTCAAATACTTCGCAAGTCTTGTATTGAGCAAGTGTACTGAACTCGAATCATGGTAAATTACGAAGGGCCTGGATTTCATCTTGAATCTGAACTGCATAATTTTCTGCAAAATCTAGAGTAATCACGAATTCCCCGTCACTTAGTGTTCTTTGTTTTCAAAAAAGTATGCTGCTTGGGTTTTAGATAAAAATTAGAACTGAAGCCAAATCGTTGCCCAGTGTTTCCAAATCCTTTGCTGTTTTCTCTGTCCTTTCCACTGTATCACATCTGAAAGAAATTATATTTATATGTACTATATAATTAAAATGATCTCATTACCGGTCAGTGTTGATCCATTGACAAAATGTGACATCCCTAACTTTATTTTGAATCAATAATTGTTTCAATTTGTTGATAACTGCATCAACACCAGGACAGGTTTGGCAGTCCCCAAAAAAACAGTCGAAAGTAGGATTTTCGCAAACTTCGCAGTAACGAGAACTGTTTAGTCAGTTTCTCAATTAAATGATTTTTCTTCATCTTTAGGATTTGATTTTTGCTATACCTACCAAGTTTACTTTTAAAGCCTTATTAATAAGGCACTTACCTAACCTGCACTTATATCTCTATTGACATATTATGTAAGCATATCTTTACTTTTCACAGTCTGTAAACTTCTTGTTTGTTGATCTTTAAAATAAGAAAAAGCAAAATAAATAATGCAACCACCCACGGAGTCATCATATGCGATTTTACTTGTTGTTTTCTTTACTCCATATATTTTCAAAGCCATTTTTGTCCACTAAATACATTCGGGTGGTCTGAGATCTTTAAATTTCGATAAGCCAATGCTTGCGTCGGGATATTCTATTTGAAAATGTTCGTGTTAATCTGATAAATTGAAGAGTAGTAGCCTTTTTTGGGCGTTAACCTTCTTTCCCTTTTTTGCTACAGTTTTACAATCTTTCATCCCAGGTAAAATTCTGCATGTAAAAATTTTGCACTTTTCCAACAGTTGAGCTTGGGATATTTATTTCTTCCACTTTTTCTAGCAGAAAAAGATGCAAATCCACTTTTTAGCTTAAATTTTCGAGAATTCACTGCCATTCTTTTGGAAACCGAAAATGTGTTACATATTTTGTTTAGAGACCAATTATCTGGAACTCTTGTTAACACTTGAATATTATCGTTTGCATTTGTGTTTTTACTTAAGGAATCTTTAATATTTTTAACGAAAGTGGAGTCTTTAGCGTTTTCCTTTGTTTTCGTTTTATTAATAACTTCTGAAACGATTTCTTTAACAGATGTTTTGCTTAGTTTCTTTTCTATTGGAGATTCGCCAAGTTTTTGCGAAATGTTATTCACTTTTTTCAATTTATGTGACTTGTCGACAACATAGCTTCTAAATTCTTAAACACTGCTAGAACCTTCGCTTGATTGAGAAACCTCGTCTGATAATATTTCTTTTTCGGCACTAAAACAAGGTTTTATTTTTATTTTTACTTTGGATTTGTTTTTTTTTTTTGGAAAATACATACAAATTTGAAAAGTTAGTTTTAAAATTATAAAATATAAATACACTCACGTTAAACTTTGGTGCATATTTGAAGGATTTTCAATAGCATACAAATTTTTGTACATCTTCATACGACATGAATGACAAATGTATTGTCCTATTGAAGAATGTGGGTATCTACATATTTTTTCGAAAATTACTTAATTATATAGGTGTACTGGTATTGAAAATCCAAATTTATTCATGCAAAAAAAATTTTGCAAGTTGCAAGGAAATATGAAGTTATTGCTAATTTAAATTCCTTATTTTGCAGCATATACATACATTTTTCAGAAATCCTAATAAAAAATGTATCTACACTTTTAGTAGGAAACAGATGGAAATAAAAGCCGGTTTCCTACTCACGCGACGTATCTGTTCTATCATGTGTAGATACAGCGTTATTAAAAAGTATCCTCAGCTTTTTGATGATGGGGCTCCTATTATAAATTGCAGTATGTATGTACATACCCACGTTCTTTGGAAGGCTCTATCAATTTTTGGTGTTCAAAAGTAACGTGTCTGCATGCTCTGCTTAATAATTAATTATTATTATTATAGTTTTTGTGAATAATTCCCTAACGGCGTGTTAAGGGAACTTGTTTTAAGGCTTTTAACTTCTGCATACCTGCAATTCTCGATACCTGCTATTATTGCAAACCCTATTGCTGCCAAAACACCAGTACACCTTTTTAGGAGTCAACAAGTACAATTGATATATATTACTTTGAACCAGGACATACATATGTACATTCATGTCCACCGACAGCTTTCTTTGATGATTTATGATTTATTCGGATTTTTCCGAATGGCAAAATTACATTTCTAAGGCAAAGTTAAAAAGCGACTCAAGACATCCCCATCTTAATGACATAAAGCAGTATGCATGCAGAGGAGACATGACCGTTGAATATAAACTTAGCTATAAAGTTGCAGAACATTTTAAGGTACTTGATTTTATACAATTTAAAATTATGAAATCGGGGATTCCAGCGACTGTAAAAAAAAAATCTAACAGAGGAGTTTAAAAAGAAAAAAAAGGATACTATAAAAAAGTTGGTGCCGTTGATGCCAGAAACTCGAAGAAAATATTGGCTTTCCTTTGGCAATGCAGTTTTATTTTTCGAACATTGTACTAAATAAATGTAATGCTGGAAGCGAAAGCTCACAAACAACAAAAATTTGTTTTATTAAAAAAGTACTAAATATGTAGATACCCTAGTTAATCAGTAGGAAACTTTTTATTTTGAGTCTGCCTATCCTGCTAAAAGGCAGTATCTGCGTATATACTGCTATTGAGTTGGTTTTCTAACAAATTTTTCGTTACATGGAGTGGAGTATCTACAGTTTCGCATATAGAGAAGCCGAAATCAAAATTTTTTTTGCATTAATAGAAAGATCACACCCAAAATAGTCTAAAATGGTTAAATTTGATTGCAAAAATAACATATGTTGAAAAGACCAGATATAAACACGTTTTGTTGAATATTTCAGTTTGAGCTAGAATGTAGATACCCACATTCTTCAGTAGGACGGCAGTATTTACCTAGTGTCAGCAGCAATTTGTATATATCGACGTACCGTAGGGAAAAAAGACACGGAACAATTATTTAATGCATCAATGAACATGCTTAGTCGCTTCTGATTTGGGATTGTCAAACAATGGCTGAAAAAGTTTTGCTATGTTTTTTATTATGGCATAATACAAAAAAATATTCTTGATCTTATTATCATATGATTTACTTGATAAGAGTTTTGTTTCGTTGCATTTTTATTAAGAGGTGGGTAAAGCCGCTTCAAAACCGAACATGTTTTTTAATTAATCTGTATAATTTCAACAACGAACCAAAAATTTATAGGTAATGTCTATACAAAATTACACTTTTCGAGATTCCTCTTCGTTTACAAGAAAACATTTTATTTAATGGAACACTTTAGTGAAAATTTAATAACTCGCCTGTAATTTCTTTTTGTAGACAAAACATTTGCCTGCTGTCAAAAAAAATTCCATAGATTTACTGCAAAAAGCCTGTGAGCTATTAACTTTTCATAAAAATATTCCTTATTTTCTTCGCTCAAGTGTATTTTTGTGTCGACATTTCCTACATATCTTTGCAATTTTTGTTGAAATCCCAGAGATCAATGAAAAAAAAAATTCTTGTTTCAGAATCTCTTCTACTTTTCTACTGCTAATTTCTGAAAAAATTTTACAAAAAAGCGACCTGCGCAACTCTGGCTTTGGCAAGAAATAAATAGTTGTTCCTTTATTTCTTGAAGAAAAACTGAAGTTTCGGAAAATAAAAACAAAAAATATAAAAAAGTAACAATGAAATGCATAAAAAACCGGGAAATTGCAATTATTTATCATGCAAAACGGAACGTCAACATTTCTTGGCTGCTATAGGTACACTATAGGTTCCTTTTCACTTATTTCGGAGCGCTTTTGAAAATAGGCAAAATCGGTTAAAAGCCACGCCCTTTTTCGATATATATAATATTTTCGAAAATGCAAAAAGAGTGATTTTTCAGTACATAATACAGCTATAAGGATAAAATTTGGTGTGCACATTAGCGTTAAGGCAAAAAATACATTTTTGAAAAATTTTTGAAAAGAGACGTGGCACCGCCCACTTTTGATTAAGTCAAATTTGGAAATATTATTAATCAAAAATCAAAAACCGCTTAAAATAGCAAAATCAAATTCAGCAAACATATACATATATATTAATATTGGCGATGTTCCGGAAAAAAATACGCGAATTCGGGTAAGGTCCACGCCCAGTTTATACGAAAAATTTTGAAAAGGATCATAGATATGTTGAATATGCAATAACTTTGTTCAAACTAGCTGTATATCATTTCTATTTCACCTCTAAAGTGTTCCTTGGCAAAGAAAGTAGAATGCACACAATTTTTGAAAAATGGGTGTGTCCCCGCCCCTTTATGGTGGATTATTCCACAAAACTTTTCATGCCATAGCGCCGGTAAAAATAAATTTATTGAAACGATACAACATTGAAAATAAACAAAATTGGGGAACTGACAAGCCCACTTTTTGAACACAGTTCTTCAAAATTTCTTTGAAAAATTAAAATCGCGATATTTCCATATTTGTATCAGTTATATAAATAAGATTTTGCACACATAATAAGCTAAACTGTAAAAAAATGTTGTGGATTTTGTTGAAGTAGGCGTGGTGCTGCCCACTTTGCAGCAAAAAAGGTCTGCTATTTTCAAAAGCGATTGGTTGCAATTTCAAAAAGGTATATCAATGAAAGTTAGTGAGATGCTTCCCAATAATATGTAGTATACTCCTGCCGAAAATTACGCAAATCAAATAACAAATAAGCAAGATTTACGGGCAAGTAGTTAACATCCTACTCCCTTTTTATACCCAGCGTGCTAGTACTAGTACAAGGGTATTATAATTTTGTCCACATAACGGTACTAACGGCAAAAAATAATCGAGTTAGATTTAAGTTCTTAGGTTGAAAAGAGGAATTCATTAAGGGATGTCCGTCCGCCCTTCTGTCCGTCTGTCAGCCCGTGTACACGATAACTTGAGTAAAAATTGAGATATTTGCATTAAATTTTACATACAGGTTTCTTTCTGGCCAAGGTAGGTTGCTATTGAAAATGGGCGAAATCTAATGATAACCACGCCCCCTTTTTCGATATCGAAAATCACATAAATTGACATAACTTGAGTAAATATTGAGGTATTTGCATGAAATTTGTTATGCATTCTAATTTCTGGTCAAGGTAAGCTTCTGTTGAAAATTGTCGAAATCGGATGATAACCACGCCCCCTTTTTTGACTAAAAATTTAGATATTTCCATGAAATTTCCTATACAGGTTACTGTCTGGCCAAGGTAGGTTGCTACTGAAAATGGGCTAAATCGGATGATTACCACGCCCCCTTTTCCGATATCTAAAATCACATAAATTTACATATCTCGGTATCCGAATTAGATAAAAACTAACCCAGCGATGTTCGGTTCACCCGAACTTAGACTTCCTTACTTGTTTTACATTGATTTTTGTGTTCTATTTGGGATTGGAAACTTAACTAAAAAATCCATTAAAAATTTTTTTTAAGCATTATTTTTTTACAAAATTATTAGCAACTAAATTTTTTTCACTTGCATGGCTTTGCAGTCTAAAATTGGTCCTAAAAAATCTAAAAAGTAGTAATGACAACCCCCTAAAAATTAATACTAAGCACTTGAACTTTGACAGCATCTCTTCACGATTTATTAAAATGATATTAAGCAGGTTTTTTTTTGGTATGCACTAAGCGAGTTATGAATAAAATAACAAAATGAACTTTTTTTGACAAAAATTTGAAATTCTCTTTAAAACGACCCAAAATTTTGAGCGCTTTCAATTTTTTTTGCTTGTTTAGTTTTTTGCTGATTTTATTTTAAACATTTTACTAGCCCAAAAAATCTTTTTCCAGCAACGACTATTATAATTTTTAAAACAATTTTTTTTTTTGGCTCAGTCTAATGTGCATGCATAAGTCTAATTATATGAGCGTTGGTAGGCGTACTTAGTGCGCCTGATTTAAAAAAAAAATAATAATAATATACGTGTTATAGAAAAGTAGTGGAGTAACATTTGATTATGTGGTCGCTTACAAGTGCTCACATATCGTCGGTGAAAGTGTCAAACCGCTTAACCGACAGCTTGTTTACGTAGTTTTGCAATAGGATTTCGCAATTTTAAGAAAAGTGGTTATTTCATGGAATAAGTTCAAATCAAGTTCGGTTATTTGTATACTTGTCGATAGAATAATTTTAGAGATTTCAGTTTATTAGTACGAGAGAATTTTTCGAATATTTTTGATGTGACATTCTCTCCACTATTTCTGATCTTGGATATATGAACTGATTTGTCACTGCTTTTTGTCCTTTCCCTTTGTTGTCCTAGTTGCTTGTCAACCTTAATCAAGCAGAAAAAGCTTTATAAAATGGAAATAAACTGATGATTTTTATATGTGGAAATAAAGCGAGAAAAACAATAATACCTTCCAAGTTCACATTTGAGATCCAAAAAAACTTTAATTTTTCGCAAACTACTAAAAATATTCACCCCTATTCTGCATTACAATTACGTTCCCGCTCTACGCTCCGCTTGGATCGTAAATATGCATTCTGAGTTACGCTTGGATCGAAAGAAGAAGAGGAAGAGCTATAAGTTTTTCGAAGTCAGCTGTTTGCCTTGGAATGTGTGAAATTGAAACATAACAAAGCAATTTAAATTACACAAATTATTACTTTTGAAATAAAAGTAAAGCTTTATTATGATTTATAGACTTAATTGTATATGTTTGAGCATTATTGAATAAATTGAGTGAAATTTTATAGATCAATTGACTGATTGTAGCAGACAACGAAGGACCAACAAAAAGCAAGAGGACACTGTTGGTGGATGTTACCACATCGTCAGTAGGTAGCTGGTATTTTCCATAGAGCTAGTGCTAGAAGAGTGCGCTTTTCCGACCAGGTACACAGATGGTTGGCGTCGCATCGTGGGGCCACGCCATACGCCGAGCAAACATTACACATGTCAGTGTTAAGTCTGACATCAGGTGGTACTTTTCGCTGGAGGAAGACATTGGCCGCCCCGGAACTGGCAAAGAAGTTTACAGAGTATGAGTGGGTGCTGTGGAGTGGCCACCGGTGCACGTTTTGATATAATGGCAAAGTCAAAGCCATTACCTTAGTTTTAATTTTGTTAGTAATATTGTTTGGTGTTTCGAATGCTAGTCCAATTTGTAATTGTTTACAACCGGTGCCGATGCTAATGCGCGTCCAAAAATATTAGATCTCCGTAGGCGGATTCACATTCCTGGCATCGAAAAGCGTCTTTTGATATCCCTCCCTACATTTTTGGACAAATATTAGTACTCGCCACCAGTCGCAAACTATTACCCTGCAAACATATCAAAAAACATCATTAGAGCACAAAAACAAAATATAGCGAGCGTTTTACAACTTTTACATACGAGTTTTACTTAAATTTCAAGAATTTCAACAAAAAATCGCGGGAATTAATCGTAAATTGTTTGCAAAATAAAAAACAAGCATTTATACGCCAACAAAATTCCAACGTAGAAAAACGGAGCTACGATCGAAGTGCAGAATTAGCAGAATTGGAAGTTTCGAAGTTGAACGTAGCGGAATTGAAACGCAGAATACCAAAGTTGCCAAGCGGAGAAATTTTCGATCCAAGTCGAAATGCAGAATAGGGGCGATTAAGTTATTTGTACTCTTTGTTTGTACCGCTAAAGCTAACAGTTTTAAGTCAAATTTTCACATGTTTTATTCGTTGTTTTGTCATTAAAAGAAATGATATAAATATTTTACAATGTAAAGGAGTGTTTCTCATCTAGCCTTAAATATAAAAGTTCACTCTAAACAAAAATTTTGTTTAAAAAATTTAGATGAATTTTAAGGTTTACTTGAGAAAATGCCTCCAATTTCATAACAATAAAAAAAAGTTTCTTATACAGATGCTTTGCATCCTAATATACAGAGCTATAATAGTTCAACAATTCAAATCTGTATTTTTTAAAATAGCCTCAATATAAAGCTTACATTTACATATATTTGTTATATCTATTGCATAGATGTGCTTATATAAAAGGTACAACGAGCAAAATTTTAAGCAGAGCTTACTGTTTTAAAAATAATGTGACTTAATGAAAAGTCGCAATAAAATAACGCATCAGGTAACGAATATATTTTAAATAACATATACTTTCATGGCATAAAATGAAAAAAAAAAAAATTTATAAATTTGTGGGAAATGTACATATATACATACATTTTACAATATTTCTATATCACAATTTTCTATATCTTGCTCTGAACTATCATAAATGCTAGAGTTATTCATAAGCGTAACGAGATCTCTAGTTATTACGAAGTCATGACAGCACTTATTTTCCCTTTTGAGTCTATATCTTACATACAAAATTGAATTTAGCATTTTTTCAGTAATTCTATTACGCTGCTTTGTTTTTTCATGGTGGCAATACTAAAAAGGCAATACTAAAAATTCAAACACAAATATAGCAAGAGCAGCAAAAGGATTTTCCCCTAAAGCATTTTTATACTCCCGAACTTGTGTCCAAAATTCTACAGTGGAACCCACGACTTCCCATTCATTCAAATGTTATTGTTTGTTACATTGGCAAAAAAAACTAAAAACGGCTAAAAAAATATAAAAAACGGCTAAAAAACGGCTAGCGGCTAGATTCAAAATTTCCCGGCTAAATGGAAAAAAAAACGGCTAGATCTAGCCGGAAAACGCCTAAAATGGCAACACTGATAAAATGGCGCGAGCCAAAAAATGTCAGTATGGATACTTGTACGTATATCTATATTACTGCTCGCCTTAACAGCACTGCTTCGTTAGCCAATTGTTCCGAACACAACAAAGTGTCACCCTCTACTGCGTTAGTATGTATGGTCACGCGGCAACTGAGCCGTTTACGCTCTGCACGAGCGGGTGGAATCTGAAATCACTCGATGTGGAATCCAATGAAGAGTGCCTATGCTATTCTTAAAACTAAAAAACCTGATTTTGGTATGGATGTGCACTGCAAATCCCACGACGCTGGGCGTTTGCTAGTTTGCTAGTTGGGGTGACGTTGTGACCCTTGATGAAGAAGAGTACGCTGCTTACGTTGTTGCCTTTTGCTGTATGTCGATGAAACAATTGTGGTGACAACGAACGTGCGCTGCCTATTTTGTTGGCACCAGTATGGTGTTGCGCCAGCTGGTGATTTAAAACCGTACGCTGCTTACGCTTTCCGCAGTAATGTTCGCTCGCCACTCGATTCCACCAACTGTGTATTTTTTTGCTATACGTCTGAACAGTTGGAAAGATTTTCTCTTAGCACGTATTCAATGCTGAAATAGTTGCGCACGCTAGAACAGTCACAATAAATTCTATTTTGTAGAGAGCACAATTTTTTTTTTTCGTCCACGTTCTTCGGTTTCTAGTTGGAAAAGGCCGGAAATGCCCAATTTGCCGTTTTTGCAGTGGTAATGTCAATGGATGACAACTGTCAAACATAGTACATTTAGTGCGTTTATCCCTTTCCGACCGTATACGCACAATTGTGCGTGTAGGTTTAAGTCTTAATATTTCCACAAATACTTGAGGTAGAGTAAAATAAACTGACGTATACATATGTACGAGTTAATTTCTTGATAGAAAACACAACGGGCAGTTAGTGGTGTTAATGAATGTTCGCGAATTTTGCTGTTTTAGTGTTGCTGATTAAAATATTTGCAAAAATTTGTCGAAAGAGTTAGTAAGACATTTTATTTTTCTTGTGTAAGCAGTGAAATTTAATATAAAAAAGTGTTATTCCAATTAAAACAAATAAAGTTTAAATTGAAAAAGGGGAATCAAGTGTATTTCCGTACCAGAAATTATTGCATATGCAGGTTATATTAAAATGACATATTTTTTTGTATCCTGAAAACAAAGGATATATGAACAATTTGAAAAAAAAAACCTGTTGGCTGTTTTCTACACTAACTAAACTGATAGGGTCCAAAAATACAGACAAATTCATTGGCTGGATTTGCTATAGGTCGGAAAGGGTTATGCGCAGGGTCGCATTAGCTGGTTAAAATATTCTTCGCGTACCCGTATTCGGATAATTTTGTGGGAAATTACCGGGTTGCGTTTGCCACAAATTTGGATAAAAAGGCGGATAATTTTGTTCATGAGTCCTTTCTATCCGTGTCTAAGTTGTTAATTAGAGTGGTAGGGAAGGTGACCGCAACAAGTGAATAGAGTAATTCTTCTAGTACATAAGTTTAATTCTTAACTTTCGGAAATTTCGGTGGGGTTTGAACCCAAAGTTTAAAAATTGTATCAATACTATTATTGTATACCTGTGTGCTAATATTCGCAATGTGTAAAATTGATCAAAATTAAATTTTGCAAAAATGGCAACGTCTCGAAAATACCTTTCAAATGATATCCTAATCGTCCAAATCTGTCAATAATTGGCTGAGTTAATAAAATTTTCCACAAACCTACCCCTCGAAATATGACAAAAATAGCATCATACATCTCAATATTTGGATTGCGTTGATAAAATTTCCAATTCATAATCTCAGGTGCTTTTTATTAAAAAATATTTGTTCATACTCCTTTTATACATAAAAAACGATATTTTTAGAGTTTTTTTAATGCGGTTTAGCTCCGGCAAATCTTAATATTTTTTCGAAATATTTTGACCAAGGTCTTAGAATACATTGAAGTTTATAATTCCGATGGAAACAGGGTGTCCATTTTTTTTTTGTATGGAGCGTGGGCCGCCTTAATATACATAGGTATATATGTATGTACGTTTGTAAATATGTATGACTAAAGGTAAGCATATTAAAACTAAAAAAATTGTATGTTTGGAAAGGTAAGTGCAATAGTCAAATAAATAATATGAAGGGCTCAGAATCATACGGATCTATGTAAGTGACATTTTTTTTGAAATTGTGTTATACCCATATTTGTATAGTGAAATATGGTGATTATTTGTTGGCAAAGAGATCCTAGTCATTTCGGTCGTTGTAGTGTCATCTATTGTTTGTTTGTTTTTTTTTTTGCACATTTTCCTGGCACAACAATTTGACAAAATTATTCTCACAGTGCCAGTCAGAAACAGTATACAAAACAAAATTGAAATTAAAATTAAGATTAATTGAATAAATAATAAATAAGTGAGTGGTAATAATAATAATAATCATCAGCATATACATATGTGGACATTACAATAATGTAGGACACCAGGCAAGTCATTTACGTATATATTGAACAAAAGGCAGAAGACAAAGGATCGAGCCTTGTGGGACACCTCTTGCAATACTTAAAAAATCTGACATTTTGTCACCTATGCTTATAGTCTGAGTTCTTTCGCCAAGATAAGGTTTAATGAGAGCCGTTGGATGAGTCTCGAAATTGAATAAATTTTCCAGCTTCTTACAAAGTATAGTATGGTCTACCGAGTCAAAGGCATTTGAATGATCCAGGAGGGTTAAGAAAGCTACGCAATTCTCGTCAACTCGCTCTCGGATGTCTGTACAACTTCTTTTTGAAGTGAACCCAGACAATTGTTTACCTCGAATAGTTTGGCATCTTTTTTACGAAACGTTTCTGTGTGTGTGCTGATTATAGATATACTATGACCCAGATTGACGATCAGTTAAAAGTTTGTTATCGCGCAGATATGTAGTGATCTGACTATGTACAACTCGTTCCACTACCTTAGAGAGGAACGGAAATATTACTATAGGTCTATACTCGTTCGTCGACTTACGGATAGGGATGACTTTTGCAACTTTCCAGCATTTAGGGAAAACACAGGTCGTCAAGATTGAGTTGACCAAATAGGTAATGTGCACTCAGAAAAATGTAACACGATTTTTTTAAACAGAGCAATGTTTGAAATATCTATGTTCTAACAAACACATTAATGGAACCAAATATTATTCAAACATGAAATCAAACAAAAAAAATGTTTGAAGCAAGTAAATACAAGGTTAAGCTGAACATTTTGTTATTTGAAAGACAAACTAAAGAACTAAAAAATGAAGTTGTGAGTACGAATGGAAAACGAACGGTAGGCGTGCTACCGCCACGGTTGTCTCCAACCCTAAACAAGACAAGTAAGGAAGTCTAAGTTCGGGTGAACCGAACATTAAATACCAAGCGTTAGATTTCAGAACGAGATACAAATACCATGACTTGGCAATGATATACGCCCTAGAATGTATGGAAACAATTAACCCTTTCATTGCATTTGGTTAATATATTGTACAAAAAAAATGCTCCAATATAGCGGCCTTTAGTTTTATAACTATAACATATTTACAAACAAAAATTGCATAAATATAAAATTGCGGAACTTTCCTCACTTTCTACCAAATTTGATAAAAATAGCGAATATAGTGTTAATGTTATATAACTTCATAAATATGTCTATAGACAAAAATTTTATTTTTTTGTAAAGGGACATAAAATATTTAATATTTTAACCAATTAAATTAAAATATTCTGCATGAGTATCTTTTTCAAATGAAAGTAAATATTTCACTCTTCAATAAAAAATTAACAATATTTAACAGTTTCGTTAAAAAAAATATTTAATGCTAATAAATAATGTGTACAATATATTGTACAAAATACCGCAACTCTGATGTGCAATAAATTGTACAAATAAAATTTGGTCAATATCTTGCACAAATGTCATGAACGGTTGCTGCAACTCACCTACAACTGAAGCGGCAGTTACAAGTTGAATCGATTTAGTAGGCTTTCCAAAGAAAAATGTAATGGACTTGCTCCACTTCCTAATGGCAGTTGCAAATCACCTTGTGCTTTACTCCAAAACTAATGAAATACGGAAACGAGGAAGACCACGGAACACTACCGAATCAGACACAGATCCATCCACTAGCCACCCCAGGCTTTTTTTATCGCTCTTCAAACATTTTATTAAACTGAACTAATAATTTATTTTTGTAACTTTAGTTATTCTTTTTTACTTACTTTTGTTAATTTTTAATGAAATTTTAATTAACATACCTTTTTATATAAATTTGCATATTAAAAATTATAACAGAAATAAATTTATTTAAAACAATGAATTGCAATGTAAAATAAGTTAGTTTTTATAAAAAAAAAAAAATTATAAAAAAACTTGAACTTTTTCTCCTTTTACAACATTAGATGGGACTTTTTAAACTTAAATGTAAACAAAATTTTTTTTTTAGTAACCTAAAAGTTAGTAGGAAAGGGTTAACTGAAGAAATTTTCTATTCTATTTATAAAATTAATATTTATTTATGCTAATATAAATGTGCAACATATGTATGTTGTTTGAGTGCCCTCAAAATCTTATTTCTAATTGAAATTATCAATTCAATTCCATCAGGTATACTCCCTATAATGCTAGTATACCTTGTGCCAAATTGCATAATTCTTCCGTAATCAGTTGAAAAGTAATGTCCAGTCGAATTTAAAAAACTTCATACATATAAAAAAAAATATTAAATTATATCACTTTAGCTAATTCGATTACCGAGATATCTAAATTTATGTGATTTTCGAAATCGAAAAAGGGGGCGTGGTTGTCATCCGATTTCGTCCATTTTCAATAGCAACCTACCTTGGCCAAAAAGTAACCTGTATAACAAATTACATGCAAAGATCTACATTTTTACTCAAGTTATGTTAATTTGTGTGATTTTAAAAATTTTCGATATCGAAAAAGAGGGCGTGGTTATAATTCGATTCGAAAGAATAATTCACTTTTAAAACCCCTGTTAAGAAATAATATTTCACACTGAGAGAAGTTATTGGTAGTCGCTAATCAATTATCAGAGCAAGTCTGAGAGGTCACAACTAAATTCCTGAAACGGTTCACTCATTTTTTGTTTAAGAAATTCGCGCAAAACTATCAGACTTGTTCTGGATAAGATCAACTTAGCGTCTCAACTACATAACATGTTAACAACAGCAAGAGGTATTCGTAATCAAGTCTGTTGAAATTAACTGCTTTTCGAGTTATGAATACAGCTGGCAAAAATCGTAATAATGTGTGTCTCTCGTTATTGTAGTCACGGTTGCCATAAGCTTAACCAAAAAAATTACCAAGAAGTTAAAAAAAATTACCAAGAAGTTACCAAAAATTACCAAGCAGTACACAACGCAATCGTATTGAATTATCAGAGAAAGTAACAATTAAATTGTACTTATACTTGGCAGGGCATAAAGCTTAAAAGTAAATGCCCGGTGTGCTGTTGAAAAGAAAATGCTCAAGAAATATTTTCAATTATTTCTTGACCATGAAATTATCATGAATAGCTAATAAATTTTGACGTTCCCTTTTGCATGTTGAATAATTGCGATTTGCCGCTTTTTATATGAATTTCAATGTTATTTTATTATATTTTTTGTTTTCATTTTTCCGAAGCTTCAGTTTTTCTTCAAGAAATAAAGCGACAACTATTTACTTCTTGCCAAAGCCAGAGTTGCGCTGGTCGCTTATTTGTAAAAATTTTCCAGAAATTAGCAGTAGAAAAGTAGAAGAAATTCTGTCACAAGAAATTTTCCTTAAGCGTTTCGGCTCTACTCAATATCCACTCTACTTTTGATGTAATTCCTGAAGAAGTCCTAAACAAAATTGCAAAACAAAATATATAAATTTGTAAGTTTTGCAAGCTCTAAGTCAGAGAAACAATAATTCGTAAAGAATTTTAATTGTCAGTTTTTCCCAAAAACTGACAATTAAAATTCATTACGAATTATTGTTTCTCTGATCTCAAGCTTGCAAAACTTACAAATATGTAAAAACAAGAAAGATCGCAAAAACCAACAACAAAATATATAAATAAATATTGTTTTGTACGCTGCTAAAAGTTTTAGCCTAGATTTAAAACCTTTTGGTTGGAATTTCCAGTAAGATTAACTTCCTTTGACTAATTTCATTATTTTTGTATGAAAGTATGTGTAAAAACACAATAAAAATACTGCAGCTCAAAGTTAAGAATTTTGTGGAAAATTCATGAAAATTCAAGAAAACTCGAAAAATTTTCATCAAAATTTCTAACTTTTTAGTAACATTTTTTAAAATGCTTTGGTCGGCTTTTGACAATTGAACGGGCTAAAAAACTGCATAATCGAAAATAATCAAATTTTACCTGAAAGTTAGAAATTTTTTCGAGTTTTCTTGAATTTTCATGAATTTTCCACATTCCAAAAAGACCCTTTGAACGCAGATATACTGGTCTAGGTGTATGACCAAACCAAATTTGGTATAGAATTAAATTTACGTCGGCTGTCATGGAAACTCGCCTAGTAAAAATTATTTAAATTTTAAACCGAAAATGTTGTTAACAATAATAATAAGTGCGCAATGCTCTACCTACTGAGCTACGGCGCACTCATGAATTTTGTGCGAAAAGTACACATATTCGCTGTGTATACGACTTTTGTTGTATTTTTGTTTATCCCAGTTAAGTTTTAAATCTAAACCGCAAAAAAATTTTGAATTTTTGTAGGTAATTGAAAGGTTTTGAATTTATTACCAAAAAAGTTTTAAAAATTATGTAAGCCAATGAATGGTTTAAAATTTAGGCTCACATTTTTAGCCGTGTAGAAAGAGAAAGATTTCAAAAAAATAAAAGTACTTATAAATATGAAGTATGTAAAAATATAAATATGTGTGTATTTACAGGTTATTCTTATTTACTGACATTTAGGCCAAACCCCCCACCACAAGTTTTCATTAAATATAAACGCAAACGTCATTTCTGCTGTGTAGCTGTGAAAATTTCTGCTGTGTTTTAAATTGCGAAATATTATAAGTTTTCCTAGCTTTTATTTATATTTTGTGATAAAATTAAGTGCGAAAATCTAGTGGTGTGCTGTAAAGTTTAAAGTTAATTGTTTTACTTGTGTTTTTCATATTTTATGAATGTGAATAATTTAATTTAATTGCTTTAGTTTACATTTGCCGAGTCATTTTGCATATTGTTTTTGTTGCGTTTGATTGGCTTTTGTTATTTATTGTTTTTGTTTCTTGTGCACACTTTTTCATTTCCCTCATTTGCTTGCCTTCTTTTATCACAGCTGTTTGCGTTGTGTTTATTGAGTGTCACAATACAGTGTATCTCAAACTGCTCGCTACTATTGCTTTTCAGTGTTGCCTTTTATAACTGATTTTTGCCCTAAATATTTTTGTTTTTTATTTTCCTACGCGATTTTGATAGTTAGTGATGTCTTGTATTTATCAAAATTGTCAAATTAAAAGTGAGTCAGAACGCTATTTGGCGTGTTGGCTCTGTGATGGGCTTGCTCATATTAAGTGTGCTGGGTTGACTGGTCGGGTTGTGGACTTGGTGCACGATGATAAAGGCCTTCGTTGGTCTTGTTTAAAGTGCCGTTCAACTGAAGTTGATTTATTTTAAGTCTTTATAGAAGTCCGTCATGGGTTTTCTGAACTAGGCAAAGACCTCACTTTGCTAACCGAAAAGTTTCATAAGTATGAAACAGTTTTTAAGACTTTTAAGTTTCTGTCCCAAAATTGCTGTTGATGTCTCGCCTGATGTAGGAAATACTAACACAATTCCGAGTGTTCCTGCACCTTTGTCAATAGAACTTATTGATTTAGCCTCTCCCAATCCATCAGCCCAACCATCAACTTCCAATGCTGCTTCCTCGAAAAAAAAAAAAACTGATCCTCAACCTATTAGGTTGGCACCTGAACCAACCGCTAGGAATCTGGTTGTCGTTCCGCGAAATAAAACCGTTTTTGTGTCACGTTTTGAGGCGGATACTACGGAAGAGGACGTAAAGTTGTACATTATTTCTAAATTAAAACCCGATAGTTTAACTATAAAAAAATGCAAATTTAATTACGAGAGAAACGTCTCCTCCTTCAGAATTGATATTTCTTTAAATGTCTTTGACTCAAATTTGCTTTACCGAAACGTGGCTAAAACCACATATTTGTAACGCTGAAGTTTTATCTGATGATTACCAGGTATTCAGAAATGATCGCATTAACAGAGTCGGGGGTGGCGTTCTGATAGCTGTTCATTCGTCAGTGCGTCCGTATACTTCTAAAGAATTCTTATATATACTTAGTGGTTTGTTATATTCCTCCGTCATCAGATATATCAAGTTATATGCAACATGTCTCACTGTTCAAAACTGTAAATTCAATGACTAAACATTCCGATTCGATGATCGTACTGGGCGATTTTAACCTACCCCATATTTCATGGATTATCTTTGACGGAGGCATTGTGCCAATTCCATCTAAAGCGGGGTATAACGACTTCTTGGATGAAATGTCGGACCTCTGTCTTAATCAAATAAACATCATACCTAACAATTTCGGAAAGATCCTGGACTTAGTTTACGTCGATGATTCATCTAAGTTCTGCTTAAGTCGATGTGATCCTCTGGTTTGGAGATCGTTTACGAAATCAGAACTAACGAAGAGGGAAGTGATACTCAACGATACAATTGTAGCAGTATTTTTGATTTTGGCTTTGCAAAAGCCAACTGTCATAAATTAAATAAAGAGTTGTCTAAATTAACTTGGCCTGAATATTTTGGCGATATTGAGCTTAGTCTTTCACACTTTAATAACACTATTTATAGGCTCTTTGATAAACATGTACCTAGACGTAAATCTTTCTATGATGAGCCAACGCAAGCATGGTTTACCAAAGAATTGAAAACCTTAAAAAATAAAAAGAACCGTTCAAGCTTTACAAAAAATCCGGCTTAAACAAAGATTACCTAAAGTACTCGAATTTACGTCAGAAATACTTTGAGTTGAACAAAAAATGTTACAATGCTTATATTCGCAAAATAAAAACCAACATTATCTGCAACTCAAGGTCATTTTATGGTTTCCAAAACCAAGACTGTATATCCAGTGATAATCAAGATATTGCAAATTTCTTTGCTCAGTTTTTTAAATCTAATTATTCTACTACAGTATTTTCTCAATTAATCGAGTATCCATACCTGTTGGATACAAACAATTCTATTAATAGTCCAATAATTTCTCCTGAAAATGTCTTATACTATCTAAAAACCTTGAAAGAGTCATATAAATATGGCCCTGACATGATTCCGGCATGTTTTCTTAAAAACTGTGCTAACTTCATTTACCAGCCTCTTACTGGTCTCTGAAAAGTGGCGTATTTCCATCAGTTTGGAAAGAATCTTTCCTTACGCCACTTTATAAAAGTGGGAGTAGATCATCTGTCGACAACTATCGTCCCATAACAAAGCTGTCCATGATTCCAAAATTATTTGAAGCTATTGTTACGAATCAGCTTACAGATTCTATCTCCACATTGATTGCAGATTGTCAGCATGGCTTTTGTAAGGGAAAATCAACAAATACTTAGCTACTAGAATTTACAACACCTGTGTCGAACGGGTTTAGAGAAAATATGCACACAGATGTTATATGTATATACAGATTTCAGTAAAGCGTTCGACAAAGTGAGTCACTCACTACTTATTTATAAACTTGTCCTACTCGGCTTTCAACCCAGTCTCACCCGCTGCCAGGAGCTTTGCATAGGCATATTATATTTAACAAAAAATGCTTCATTAATTTGTAATAATTCATAAAAGTTTTCACCAAAACCCAAAACTGTTAACTACAGCATCTGACTGTTTTATTGTACATACAGCGCTCGTCGGTTCAAGCACGTGTTCAGGGTAGGTAAATTTTTTTTTTTTTACTAAATTGAACTTGCCTTAAAACATACGAAAACTTTTTATCATAATTTTTTTTTTAATTCATTATATTTGTAACCCAATATTTCAACATTTTTCTATTTATGACATCTATCATAAAAAATCTAAAAAATTATTCCAATTTATCAATTTATATTTTTTAAGAAATATATCATATTTAATATGCAAAAAGTAAAAAGTACAGTTTGTAGCTTCTTCAATTTTATATATACGAAGTAATTAAAAATCGTGTTAATTTTACTAAAGACATCAACTATTTTGTTCCTAAAAATTTTTATTTGCAAAAGGGTCTACATATAAAAATATATTTTAATATTTTTCTGTTTATGCCTACATCTTGGAGTGAAAAAAACAAATTTTTTGAAAAAAAGCTAAAAAATTATTTCAATTTATCAATATATATTTTTTAAGAAATATATCATATTTAATATACAAAAAGTAAAAACACAGTTTGTAACTTCTTCAATTTTATATTCACCAAGGACATCAACTATTTTCTTCCTAAAAATTTTAATTTGTAAAAGAGTCGACATATAACCGTAACACCTTACATATTTAGGCTAATTGGGCCAGTTAAGATATGTGTTTTCAATATTTCCGAGTTGAATTAAAATTTTTTTTTACTAAATTGAATCTGCCTGAAAACATGCAACTTTTTATCATAATTTTTTTTTTTAATTCATTATATTTGTAACCCAATATTTCAACATT
Organism: Sphenella marginata; assembly: GCA_951509765.1. Taxonomy (NCBI): domain Eukaryota; kingdom Metazoa; phylum Arthropoda; class Insecta; order Diptera; family Tephritidae; genus Sphenella; species Sphenella marginata. Next base: position 44,811,661 of record OX608079.1, on the reverse strand, counting down.
TTTCTGTTTATGACATCTATCTTAAAAAATCTAAAAAATTATTCCAATTTATCAATTTATATTTTTTAAGAAATATATCATATTTAATATGCAAAAAGTAAAAAGTACAGTTTGTAGCTTCTTCAATTTTATATTTACGAAATAATTAGAAATCGCGTTAATTTTCCTAAAGACATCAACTATTTTGTTCCTAAAAATTTTTATTTGCAAAAGAGTCGACATATAACCGGAATCCTTACATATTTAGGCTAAATGGGCCAGTTAAGATATGTGTTTTCAATAATTCCGAGTTGAATTTGACGAAAAACACCAGAAAACCATCAGATGTGTAAGTTGTAATATTCTCCCGCTATACGGACTTCAAAAAATCCACAACTAAAGGAAAAATTGAGAAAACAGTCTGTATCACCAAAAAAAAACTCAATTTGGAAACCGGCTAATGTTAAGAAGTTAACTGAATCTCAAAATGAACTTTCATTCGTTTCAATCTATATGGCTATGTATGTATGTATATTCTTAACGGTGGAAATATTTATTGAACCGTTAGCGCCTAGGTATAGCATTTGACATACCATATTCATGTGTACCAATAGCGCAAGTTATGTTTACCTCACGGAGGGGTAAACTGGGGCAGGAGGAAGTTAGCGACTTACTTTTGTTTTTGCCCGAATAGTTTAAATGATAAGTCGAGCACCGTTTTATATTAACATAGATATATTCACTTTATTTAGTTTTCGGATAAATTTTGTTAGTATCGGATCGGGATACAACCAGGTCGACGGAGGGATTAGCGGCAACTGGCTTTACAATTTCCAACTCCGTCGTTCCTAACCCATAATACACAGCTATGATTATACATACATAGCTATGCTCCAAAAATATATGAATTATTCTCTTAGCCTAAAACATACATAACCTAACGTACATAAATGCACATACATATATATATGTATGTCTTCATCGTCCAGCCCTATTTGCTTACTCAGCATTCCCACGGATTTTGTAAGCTATAGCATTCAAGTATACCAGGCATACTTGAATGCTTATGTAGGTGTGTATGTACGTATACACAAATGAATATGTGACAATCAGAAACCTACTTGGCTTTTGATGTCTATAAGTATATATAAATATATATGAAATTAAGCCAGACTACATTGTTGCTGGCAGCAATAGACTTATTGCAAGCCTAACTATTTATTTATACAAAATGTGGAATGCCGAGTATTACATTTCTTAAATTTTCCCAACAAGAGACCAAGACTCAAAATATACTTGGTGTCTTGTTAGGTTTTGTGGGTTGTGGGCCATTCCACATAACTCCCCCACGGTTTGAGTAAGAACTCTCCTGAGTTCTTTTATTACTTTGTTCTTTTGGAAGGATCTCTACAAGTGCGATCTCTTCCTTTCTAGGGCTTGGACTTTCTTGTACAATTCTATTAGTTATTTTGAAATTTCTTCTTTTACAATATAATGCCATTAACAATATTGTTATCATCAAAATTATTACAATATTTATGCCATATGAGACATTTTTGTGATATACAAGTTCTTTTAATTTTTTTGTATTTTCTACTTCCTTTATATTAATTTTTTCGAATTTCAGCTCATTATAGGTCTGTTTTAACATTTTAGCTGGATAATAAAATTTTTCTGTAAATTCGACTTTTCGATTTTCGAAAATTTGATCATTTATATTTAATTCACAGTTTGCATAATGCACCAAGTAATTTCCTTTTATTTTTAATTCCCTATTGTCACAATTTTGACTTATTTGCTCTTGGTGTGCATTTATTATTAACAATGTATCATCTTCCAAAGTGTTTATTTTAGTTTTGTTATTGAATCTAAATATACAATCATTTCTGAATATACAGTGTTGGCTTCTTTTTAAATCTTTAAATGCTGTATCTTTTCTATATTCGAAATTTTCTTTATTTATTGTTACAATTAGTTCCTTTTCTGTTTCAACTTCTATTCTGTATATCATCTATTTTATCTTTAACAAATCTTATTTTATTTATTATATCATTAAATAGCAGCTGGTTAAAAATCTCCGCATTTTGTTGGCTCATATCTTTAAAAAGTATATTAACCTTTTTCCTATCTTCTACTATGGCATCCCTAATCAAATGCAGAGTGTCATTAAACTGCTTATTTATTAAAATTTGCTGATTTAAATTATCAATTATGTTGTGGTCATTTTTCTGTTGGACCTCCAGATAGCCCAATATTTCCTGCCTATCATCGTCATCCATTAATCCGAACAGCCAATTATAAGTTGTTCCAACAAAATTAATTAAACCCCTCTTATTTCTAATAACCTTTTCGGGTTGTATTGTCTTTACCCTTGACTCTAATATTTCTAATTCATTGAGGAGGAACCCCTTTCCTTTAAAGGCACCTCCCTCAATGTCCTGCCTAATTTGATGCAATACATCCAGAATTTCCTGTGGGTGTATTACATGTAATATGGTAGTGGTCTTATTAACTATTTCTACCTGACCCATGTGGATCATTGTGTATCCTGCTTCATCCAGTATTGGTGTCACTTGAAGGTGTCCCTTTACTAGCCCTTCAGCCCACCTCATCTGGGCTACCAACATCAAAATCATTATGGAAAACATAATCTGAAATGGCAACAATAATAAACTACATGTTACCTCACCATCAATTATACGAATTACAAACTTATAATGTATTCCTATGACTACACCTATTTAGCTAACTGTCTTATTAATAATTTTTTTTTCACCTTCTTTCCTTTTTTTTTCCTTCTATGTATCCCCATTATGAGCTATTGTACTAAACCTATCATCATTTTCGTTAGGGGTGGAATCCTGTATTCTAGCAAATTTTTGTGGTCTTTTTATGTTAGCACTATGAACATTTTGCAATGGATTAATCCTGAAATATGGTTGATCCTTATGCCTTACCCTTTTGTAATTTTTGATGGGTCCTGTTTCTCTATTTTCTATGTATTCTTCCCTATTTCTATTATGTTTGGCTATTGTTTTTTCTTTTACTATTTTTATTCTATCTTGCAATGTGGATGGACAAAGGTTTTCCTTTGCAAATCTGGGAGAACAGTTGATGGTTGAATGATGCCGATCATTATAGTTCGCTATAACGATCTGCATTCTCATTTCTGTTGAGAGACTCGGGTCATCAATTCCTGTTAGTTTTTCCAACAGGGTTGAGTGGAGCCTCTCAATATCTGCGTTGCCTGTGTGATTATTAGGTTTGGTAAGGTGGACCTCAATGTTTTCATCTTTTAAATATTTTATTAGTTGCTCTGCTCTAAATTCATTATCCATTATAATCTTTTTTGGTTTTCCAAATTTTGCAAAATGTTCCATTATTATGGTCTTCTTGGCTCTCCAATTCCTATCAGTTATTGTGTATGCCGCCGCAAATTTTGTTAATTTATCAATGGTTGTAACAAACGAATGTTTGTTGAAGTGAAAAATGTCAATATGTATTATTTCATTTTTGGCGGAGGGTGTCTCAGTTAGACCAAATACAGGTTTAATTGGCTTTCTGTCGTATTTAATTTGCTGGCATTTTTCACAATTATTTATTATTAACTGAATATGTTCCCTAAATTTTGGATAAAAAATCTTATCTTTCAATGTGTTGTACGTTTCACTAATGCCACTGTGCATAGATTCAACACTGTGATACAACGAAATTTGTTTATGCAATTCTTCCTCCTGCAAGATTTCTGTTGCTCTTTTCGTGCACTTTATAAATTGCAACTTACTATTACAAGAAAACATGGACATCAACAGCAACTGTATTCTGTGATAATCATGTTCTTCAACTTCCGAAAAAATTCCTACTTTACCATTTCTAACGTTCCTCTCCAATACATTCCTCAATGTATTCTCATTATCTCTTGGGTTTACTTCGATAATTTTTCTACCATGTACCGTACTAACCTCGACTTGTGGGCTGTATGTTATTATAATTTGTGTTTTATATTTATTAACAATTTCTTCCTTAATCACAAAGTGATCCAACAACTCCTCTTCAGCCGAATGTATCGTGTCAGACATCTCCAAATTCGATTCTTGATCATTGTTTTCATCGATTTTCGGAGAGTCTTCTATTCGGCTTAAAAAGTCTGCTACGACATTATTTCTACCTTTTACATATTCTATCTCGTAGTTATATTCCTGCAGTTTCAAAAGCCATCTTTGGTGGCGCTGCGAAAATTCTTTCCCTTTGTATTTATTATTCAAATACATAATTGGGCAGTGGTCAGTAATTATTTTGAATTTATTACCATATATGTATGGTCTGAAATATGTAATTGCGTAAATAATTGCCAGAAATTCCTTATCGGTAGTGGCATACTTTTGCTCATGATTATTTAAAGTTCTGGAAATATAGCACACTGGCTGGCCCTGTTGTGACAATATTGCACCAATGGCGTAGTCACTTGCATCTGTTGTGATTGTAAATTCCTTATCATACTCTGGGTATTTAAGGATTGGATGGGAAGAGATGAGAGATTTGAGATTCTCAAAGCTCGATATGTATTGCGGGTCATTAGGGTTTATTTTACACCCTTTTTTCAAATATTTAATCATTGGATATGCTATTTTCGAATAATCCCTAATGAACTTCCTATAGTATCCTGTAGCTCCCAGAAAGCTCTTGAGTTGTCTCTCTGTTCTAGGTACTTTCAAATCCAAAATCACTGCAATTTTTTCTTTATTGGGCTTTATACCTTCTTTAGTTAAGGTGTGCCCCAAAAATTTTGTTTCTTTCCTTAAGAAACTGCATTTATCCGCCTGAATCTTCAAATTGTGCTCCTGCAATTTTGAAAAAATTTTATCTATGGAACTCAGATGTTCCTCCAATGAAGTGGAAAATATCAAAATGTCATCCAAATAAACAACACATATCTTGTTAATGTAATCCCTCAGTATGTCATTCATAAGCCTTTGAAAAGTAGCCGGGGCATTTTTCAACCCAAACGGCATTCTAACATACTCATATAAACCCAATGGGGAAACAAAAGCTGTTTTTTCGATATCCTTAGATGCCATTAAAATCTGGTGGTAACCCTTTGCGAGATCAAGAGTGCTAAAGTACTGTGCTTTGCCCAACTTGTCCAAGATTCCATCGATATTTGGCAAGGGATATTTGTCGTCGATAGTTATCTGGTTCAACCTTCGATAATCAACAACTAAACGAAACTTCCTGTTTCCCGACTTGTCATCTTTTTTCGGCACTATTATAATAGGAGAGCTATACCTACTCCTACTCTTTTGAACTATACCCTGTTTTTCCAGGTCTGTTATTTGCTTAATAGCCTCCTCTTCATGTTTCGGAGGTAACCGATAAATTTTTGAATTAATCTGCTGGTTTGTAGTTGTTTTAATTTCATGCAGCACTGTTTTTGTGTTTGTTAGGGTGTCCCCCTCTTTATATATTAACTTTTCATACTTTTTGAGCAACTTTTCGACCCCTTTTCGTTCATCTGATTTTAGATGATCGAGTTGAATATTTTGTAATTCCCCCGAATCCAATGCATAAACCTGTTCCTGCACTGTTTTTGAATAAAATGGAATCTTGACTCCACTTCTGAGCACCATTTCTTCTTTTTCTATGTCTATTAATTTCACATTCTTTAAAATGAAGTCGTTTCCTAATAGAAGGTCATATGGCTTATCGAAGTCCATTTTTAACCATCTCATTTTGGCATTGTCACCACATTGAAATTCTAATGGGCTAGGGGTGCTAACTCTTTTGTTTGGTCCTTTTACATTGCCGCTCAATGTACTAACCATTATGTTTTTCTCTTCGATTACTGGGAGACTATATTTATTGAAACTTTCCCCCTTCATTATACTTATGGTAGATCCCGGATCCACCAACGTCAGCCATTTTTCTTCGAAAAGTGTCAATATTATAAAAATTTTGTTCTGATTTTCCGAGGCTAGTTTAAAAAAAAACCTTCGGTTGAATTTGTTTCTTCCACTGTACTAGCGGCATCTACTTCCATGGGTTGTGGCCCATTTGAACGTCTCGTCTGTTGAGACGCATTCTGCCTATTTGCCCTGCTATTGCTGTTACTAGTTCCAGCATTATTGTAATTATTGTACCTATTCGTGCCATTATTACTGTTGTATCGACCCGACTCATTCTGCGGTCGATTACCTTGAGGGTTATTCTGTCTATTTGGGTAATTGTGCTGACCCGATTCCCTATTGTTATACTGTCTTGACGAATTCGTCGTCTGCCAATTATTATTATTTTGGCTCGAATTAAGGCGGGAACGATTACTATATCGTCCCGAGTTGTAATTATCTCTGCTGCCATTATGGTATGCAGAGTTACCTTGCCTTGGGGAAAAATTATTTTGCCCCTGGCCTCTATTTTGTTGGTGAAAATTATTATTTCCCAACTGCCTACCTGGATTTCTATTTCCAGTTACAAATTGTGGATTCAGATTTCCTGAATCCAGCCCTATAAAATTGTATATACAGGTTGCCATTTCTGGCCATGCCACTATATTTCTGGCTGAGCAGGCAAACGAGCCTGCTGCCAGTTGTTTAACCCTCTGTATTAGCATACCGCATAAAATTTCCTTGAGCATGCTACCGTTTTCACTCAATACTCCCAGCTCGGTAATGCTATCTATAATATCTTTTGTTTTCCTACTCAATTCTAATATAGTGGAAACCCTTAAATTTGTGATGTCATTAGTAATCGACATCTGGTCCTTAGATGACCTGAAGTGCTGTTTGAGCTTTATCTCTTTTTCCACCCTTTGTCTAAGGGTGGTTCTGTGGTGAGCAGCATTTTGCTGCAACAACTGTGTTATAGCTGTCAGGCAATTCTCTATGCTTGCCATTTTGCACTTTGGGTTAAAGGAAGTCCAACAAAAAAATTAGGGACACACCCAAAAAGGGGAGACAAAAAAAACACAGGTGATGAAATACAGCTATTAACATACAAAATGACGCATTCGTCCACTAATAAAAAGCACCTTTAAGGAGTTTTCTCCGACAAATTAAGTGTAATAATAATTTAAATCTTATATTTTCTCTTTACTGAGAAATGTGCATGTTTACATGCATATATTTATTCATATACAATGTTTATCTCCTTCTTCATTTTCAATAAAATAGTTGAAACGTCACAGGCCAACGACAAAAATAAAAAAAGAAAGCAAAAAAAAATCTACGCAATGCTTAGCCTATGTATATCACACTTCTTCTTTGCCGCTCCTCGGCCCCTGTCAGTTGCTTTTTTTTTTTTTGCTCTTCTTACCGGTTCGCTGCGCTGCCAAAGGTATTTCCAATATTATCGGTTTATTCCACTTCCATATGCTCTGCAGCCGGTCGCTCCACCTGTTCGTTTCCCGTTACGTATTCCACTTTCCGTATGCCGCTGAAATCCTGCGTTGAGTTGCCGCCCTCCTTATGTTTTGTTTTTGTTTTTTTTTTAATTGTAACGTTTCCAATTGCTGATGTTGTTATTAATTTTTCCGTTTCCTTATTTATTTGGTTGTTCTGCACCTTTTGGGACTACCCTTTTTTCTTCTTTATTTGTTTTTCACTGATTAACCGATTTTTGTTCTTCTTGCTGCTGCTGTTGTTGTTTTAGTTGTAAGCCAAATTTTGTTGTGAATTTTGTTTGTTAAACTTTGAGAAACTAACAGAAAATCACTTTTTTGTTGTACTTGTAACTGAATATAATGCAATTGAGAGTCTTTCTTTTTATTGAGAAAAAAAAAAAAATTTTAATTTTTGATCCGATCCGATTTTTATTCAATTAACTGTTCTTTTCTTTTTTCTGTAGGTTTCCGCCGCTACTGCGCCAGTTATGTTTACCTCACGGAGGGGTAAACTGGGGCAGGAGGAAGTTAGCGACTTACTTTTGTTTTTGCCCGAATAGTTTAAATGATAAGTCGAGCACCGTTTTATATTAACATAGATATATTCACTTTATTTAGTTTTCGGATAAATTTTGTTAGTATCGGATCGGGATACAACCAGGTCGACGGAGGGATTAGCGGCAACTGGCTTTACAATTTCCAACTCCGTCGTTCCTAACCCATAATACACAGCTATGATTATACATACATAGCTATGCTCCAAAAATATATGAATTATTCTCTTAGCCTAAAACATACATAACCTAACGTACATAAATGCACATACATATATATATGTATGTCTTCATCGTCCAGCCCTATTTGCTTACTCAGCATTCCCACGGATTTTGTAAGCTATAGCATTCAAGTATACCAGGCATACTTGAATGCTTATGTAGGTGTGTATGTACGTATACACAAATGAATATGTGACAATCAGAAACCTACTTGGCTTTTGATGTCTATAAGTATATATAAATATATATGAAATTAAGCCAGACTACATTGTTGCTGGCAGCAATAGACTTATTGCAAGCCTAACTATTTATTTATACAAAATGTGGAATGCCGAGTATTACATTTCTTAAATTTTCCCAACAAGAGACCAAGACTCAAAATATACTTGGTGTCTTGTTAGGTTTTGTGGGTTGTGGGCCATTCCACATAACTCCCCCACGGTTTGAGTAAGAACTCTCCTGAGTTCTTTTATTACTTTGTTCTTTTGGAAGGATCTCTACAAGTGCGATCTCTTCCTTTCTAGGGCTTGGACTTTCTTGTACAATTCTATTAGTTATTTTGAAATTTCTTCTTTTACAATATAATGCCATTAACAATATTGTTATCATCAAAATTATTACAATATTTATGCCATATGAGACATTTTTGTGATATACAAGTTCTTTTAATTTTTTTGTATTTTCTACTTCCTTTATATTAATTTTTTCGAATTTCAGCTCATTATAGGTCTGTTTTAACATTTTAGCTGGATAATAAAATTTTTCTGTAAATTCGACTTTTCGATTTTCGAAAATTTGATCATTTATATTTAATTCACAGTTTGCATAATGCACCAAGTAATTTCCTTTTATTTTTAATTCCCTATTGTCACAATTTTGACTTATTTGCTCTTGGTGTGCATTTATTATTAACAATGTATCATCTTCCAAAGTGTTTATTTTAGTTTTGTTATTGAATCTAAATATACAATCATTTCTGAATATACAGTGTTGGCTTCTTTTTAAATCTTTAAATGCTGTATCTTTTCTATATTCGAAATTTTCTTTATTTATTGTTACAATTAGTTCCTTTTCTGTTTCAACTTCTATTCTGTATATCATCTATTTTATCTTTAACAAATCTTATTTTATTTATTATATCATTAAATAGCAGCTGGTTAAAAATCTCCGCATTTTGTTGGCTCATATCTTTAAAAAGTATATTAACCTTTTTCCTATCTTCTACTATGGCATCCCTAATCAAATGCAGAGTGTCATTAAACTGCTTATTTATTAAAATTTGCTGATTTAAATTATCAATTATGTTGTGGTCATTTTTCTGTTGGACCTCCAGATAGCCCAATATTTCCTGCCTATCATCGTCATCCATTAATCCGAACAGCCAATTATAAGTTGTTCCAACAAAATTAATTAAACCCCTCTTATTTCTAATAACCTTTTCGGGTTGTATTGTCTTTACCCTTGACTCTAATATTTCTAATTCATTGAGGAGGAACCCCTTTCCTTTAAAGGCACCTCCCTCAATGTCCTGCCTAATTTGATGCAATACATCCAGAATTTCCTGTGGGTGTATTACATGTAATATGGTAGTGGTCTTATTAACTATTTCTACCTGACCCATGTGGATCATTGTGTATCCTGCTTCATCCAGTATTGGTGTCACTTGAAGGTGTCCCTTTACTAGCCCTTCAGCCCACCTCATCTGGGCTACCAACATCAAAATCATTATGGAAAACATAATCTGAAATGGCAACAATAATAAACTACATGTTACCTCACCATCAATTATACGAATTACAAACTTATAATGTATTCCTATGACTACACCTATTTAGCTAACTGTCTTATTAATAATTTTTTTTTCACCTTCTTTCCTTTTTTTTTCCTTCTATGTATCCCCATTATGAGCTATTGTACTAAACCTATCATCATTTTCGTTAGGGGTGGAATCCTGTATTCTAGCAAATTTTTGTGGTCTTTTTATGTTAGCACTATGAACATTTTGCAATGGATTAATCCTGAAATATGGTTGATCCTTATGCCTTACCCTTTTGTAATTTTTGATGGGTCCTGTTTCTCTATTTTCTATGTATTCTTCCCTATTTCTATTATGTTTGGCTATTGTTTTTTCTTTTACTATTTTTATTCTATCTTGCAATGTGGATGGACAAAGGTTTTCCTTTGCAAATCTGGGAGAACAGTTGATGGTTGAATGATGCCGATCATTATAGTTCGCTATAACGATCTGCATTCTCATTTCTGTTGAGAGACTCGGGTCATCAATTCCTGTTAGTTTTTCCAACAGGGTTGAGTGGAGCCTCTCAATATCTGCGTTGCCTGTGTGATTATTAGGTTTGGTAAGGTGGACCTCAATGTTTTCATCTTTTAAATATTTTATTAGTTGCTCTGCTCTAAATTCATTATCCATTATAATCTTTTTTGGTTTTCCAAATTTTGCAAAATGTTCCATTATTATGGTCTTCTTGGCTCTCCAATTCCTATCAGTTATTGTGTATGCCGCCGCAAATTTTGTTAATTTATCAATGGTTGTAACAAACGAATGTTTGTTGAAGTGAAAAATGTCAATATGTATTATTTCATTTTTGGCGGAGGGTGTCTCAGTTAGACCAAATACAGGTTTAATTGGCTTTCTGTCGTATTTAATTTGCTGGCATTTTTCACAATTATTTATTATTAACTGAATATGTTCCCTAAATTTTGGATAAAAAATCTTATCTTTCAATGTGTTGTACGTTTCACTAATGCCACTGTGCATAGATTCAACACTGTGATACAACGAAATTTGTTTATGCAATTCTTCCTCCTGCAAGATTTCTGTTGCTCTTTTCGTGCACTTTATAAATTGCAACTTACTATTACAAGAAAACATGGACATCAACAGCAACTGTATTCTGTGATAATCATGTTCTTCAACTTCCGAAAAAATTCCTACTTTACCATTTCTAACGTTCCTCTCCAATACATTCCTCAATGTATTCTCATTATCTCTTGGGTTTACTTCGATAATTTTTCTACCATGTACCGTACTAACCTCGACTTGTGGGCTGTATGTTATTATAATTTGTGTTTTATATTTATTAACAATTTCTTCCTTAATCACAAAGTGATCCAACAACTCCTCTTCAGCCGAATGTATCGTGTCAGACATCTCCAAATTCGATTCTTGATCATTGTTTTCATCGATTTTCGGAGAGTCTTCTATTCGGCTTAAAAAGTCTGCTACGACATTATTTCTACCTTTTACATATTCTATCTCGTAGTTATATTCCTGCAGTTTCAAAAGCCATCTTTGGTGGCGCTGCGAAAATTCTTTCCCTTTGTATTTATTATTCAAATACATAATTGGGCAGTGGTCAGTAATTATTTTGAATTTATTACCATATATGTATGGTCTGAAATATGTAATTGCGTAAATAATTGCCAGAAATTCCTTATCGGTAGTGGCATACTTTTGCTCATGATTATTTAAAGTTCTGGAAATATAGCACACTGGCTGGCCCTGTTGTGACAATATTGCACCAATGGCGTAGTCACTTGCATCTGTTGTGATTGTAAATTCCTTATCATACTCTGGGTATTTAAGGATTGGATGGGAAGAGATGAGAGATTTGAGATTCTCAAAGCTCGATATGTATTGCGGGTCATTAGGGTTTATTTTACACCCTTTTTTCAAATATTTAATCATTGGATATGCTATTTTCGAATAATCCCTAATGAACTTCCTATAGTATCCTGTAGCTCCCAGAAAGCTCTTGAGTTGTCTCTCTGTTCTAGGTACTTTCAAATCCAAAATCACTGCAATTTTTTCTTTATTGGGCTTTATACCTTCTTTAGTTAAGGTGTGCCCCAAAAATTTTGTTTCTTTCCTTAAGAAACTGCATTTATCCGCCTGAATCTTCAAATTGTGCTCCTGCAATTTTGAAAAAATTTTATCTATGGAACTCAGATGTTCCTCCAATGAAGTGGAAAATATCAAAATGTCATCCAAATAAACAACACATATCTTGTTAATGTAATCCCTCAGTATGTCATTCATAAGCCTTTGAAAAGTAGCCGGGGCATTTTTCAACCCAAACGGCATTCTAACATACTCATATAAACCCAATGGGGAAACAAAAGCTGTTTTTTCGATATCCTTAGATGCCATTAAAATCTGGTGGTAACCCTTTGCGAGATCAAGAGTGCTAAAGTACTGTGCTTTGCCCAACTTGTCCAAGATTCCATCGATATTTGGCAAGGGATATTTGTCGTCGATAGTTATCTGGTTCAACCTTCGATAATCAACAACTAAACGAAACTTCCTGTTTCCCGACTTGTCATCTTTTTTCGGCACTATTATAATAGGAGAGCTATACCTACTCCTACTCTTTTGAACTATACCCTGTTTTTCCAGGTCTGTTATTTGCTTAATAGCCTCCTCTTCATGTTTCGGAGGTAACCGATAAATTTTTGAATTAATCTGCTGGTTTGTAGTTGTTTTAATTTCATGCAGCACTGTTTTTGTGTTTGTTAGGGTGTCCCCCTCTTTATATATTAACTTTTCATACTTTTTGAGCAACTTTTCGACCCCTTTTCGTTCATCTGATTTTAGATGATCGAGTTGAATATTTTGTAATTCCCCCGAATCCAATGCATAAACCTGTTCCTGCACTGTTTTTGAATAAAATGGAATCTTGACTCCACTTCGGAGCACCATTTCTTCTTTTTCTATGTCTATTAATTTCACATTCTTTAAAATGAAGTCGTTTCCTAATAGAAGGTCATATGGCTTATCGAAGTCCATTTTTAACCATCTCATTTTGGCATTGTCACCACATTGAAATTCTAATGGGCTAGGGGTGCTAACTCTTTTGTTTGGTCCTTTTACATTGCCGCTCAATGTACTAACCATTATGTTTTTCTCTTCGATTACTGGGAGACTATATTTATTGAAACTTTCCCCCTTCATTATACTTATGGTAGATCCCGGATCCACCAACGTCAGCCATTTTTCTTCGAAAAGTGTCAATATTATAAAAATTTTGTTCTGATTTTCCGAGGCTAGTTTAAAAAAAAACCTTCGGTTGAATTTGTTTCTTCCACTGTACTAGCGGCATCTACTTCCATGGGTTGTGGCCCATTTGAACGTCTCGTCTGTTGAGACGCATTCTGCCTATTTGCCCTGCTATTGCTGTTACTAGTTCCAGCATTATTGTAATTATTGTACCTATTCGTGCCATTATTACTGTTGTATCGACCCGACTCATTCTGCGGTCGATTACCTTGAGGGTTATTCTGTCTATTTGGGTAATTGTGCTGACCCGATTCCCTATTGTTATACTGTCTTGACGAATTCGTCGTCTGCCAATTATTATTATTTTGGCTCGAATTAAGGCGGGAACGATTACTATATCGTCCCGAGTTGTAATTATCTCTGCTGCCATTATGGTATGCAGAGTTACCTTGCCTTGGGGAAAAATTATTTTGCCCCTGGCCTCTATTTTGTTGGTGAAAATTATTATTTCCCAACTGCCTACCTGGATTTCTATTTCCAGTTACAAATTGTGGATTCAGATTTCCTGAATCCAGCCCTATAAAATTGTATATACAGGTTGCCATTTCTGGCCATGCCACTATATTTCTGGCTGAGCAGGCAAACGAGCCTGCTGCCAGTTGTTTAACCCTCTGTATTAGCATACCGCATAAAATTTCCTTGAGCATGCTACCGTTTTCACTCAATACTCCCAGCTCGGTAATGCTATCTATAATATCTTTTGTTTTCCTACTCAATTCTAATATAGTGGAAACCCTTAAATTTGTGATGTCATTAGTAATCGACATCTGGTCCTTAGATGACCTGAAGTGCTGTTTGAGCTTTATCTCTTTTTCCACCCTTTGTCTAAGGGTGGTTCTGTGGTGAGCAGCATTTTGCTGCAACAACTGTGTTATAGCTGTCAGGCAATTCTCTATGCTTGCCATTTTGCACTTTGGGTTAAAGGAAGTCCAACAAAAAAATTAGGGACACACCCAAAAAGGGGAGACAAAAAAAACACAGGTGATGAAATACAGCTATTAACATACAAAATGACGCATTCGTCCACTAATAAAAAGCACCTTTAAGGAGTTTTCTCCGACAAATTAAGTGTAATAATAATTTAAATCTTATATTTTCTCTTTACTGAGAAATGTGCATGTTTACATGCATATATTTATTCATATACAATGTTTATCTCCTTCTTCATTTTCAATAAAATAGTTGAAACGTCACAGGCCAACGACAAAAATAAAAAAAGAAAGCAAAAAAAAATCTACGCAATGCTTAGCCTATGTATATCACACTTCTTCTTTGCCGCTCCTCGGCCCCTGTCAGTTGCTTTTTTTTTTTTTGCTCTTCTTACCGGTTCGCTGCGCTGCCAAAGGTATTTCCAATATTATCGGTTTATTCCACTTCCATATGCTCTGCAGCCGGTCGCTCCACCTGTTCGTTTCCCGTTACGTATTCCACTTTCCGTATGCCGCTGAAATCCTGCGTTGAGTTGCCGCCCTCCTTATGTTTTGTTTTTGTTTTTTTTTTAATTGTAACGTTTCCAATTGCTGATGTTGTTATTAATTTTTCCGTTTCCTTATTTATTTGGTTGTTCTGCACCTTTTGGGACTACCCTTTTTTCTTCTTTATTTGTTTTTCACTGATTAACCGATTTTTGTTCTTCTTGCTGCTGCTGTTGTTGTTTTAGTTGTAAGCCAAATTTTGTTGTGAATTTTGTTTGTTAAACTTTGAGAAACTAACAGAAAATCACTTTTTTGTTGTACTTGTAACTGAATATAATGCAATTGAGAGTCTTTCTTTTTATTGAGAAAAAAAAAAAAATTTTAATTTTTGATCCGATCCGATTTTTATTCAATTAACTGTTCTTTTCTTTTTTCTGTAGGTTTCCGCCGCTACTGCGCCAGTTATGTTTACCTCACGGAGGGGTAAACTGGGGCAGGAGGAAGTTAGCGACTTACTTTTGTTTTTGCCCGAATAGTTTAAATGATAAGTCGAGCACCGTTTTATATTAACATAGATATATTCACTTTATTTAGTTTTCGGATAAATTTTGTTAGTATCGGATCGGGATACAACCAGGTCGACGGAGGGATTAGCGGCAACTGGCTTTACAATTTCCAACTCCGTCGTTCCTAACCCATAATACACAGCTATGATTATACATACATAGCTATGCTCCAAAAATATATGAATTATTCTCTTAGCCTAAAACATACATAACCTAACGTACATAAATGCACATACATATATATATGTATGTCTTCATCGTCCAGCCCTATTTGCTTACTCAGCATTCCCACGGATTTTGTAAGCTATAGCATTCAAGTATACCAGGCATACTTGAATGCTTATGTAGGTGTGTATGTACGTATACACAAATGAATATGTGACAATCAGAAACCTACTTGGCTTTTGATGTCTATAAGTATATATAAATATATATGAAATTAAGCCAGACTACATTGTTGCTGGCAGCAATAGACTTATTGCAAGCCTAACTATTTATTTATACAAAATGTGGAATGCCGAGTATTACATTTCTTAAATTTTCCCAACAAGAGACCAAGACTCAAAATATACTTGGTGTCTTGTTAGGTTTTGTGGGTTGTGGGCCATTCCACATAACTCGCATGTGTAATGGTCTCGGGTGGGACGCGTGCGTTTCATGGTTCGAGCCCAACTTCGAATATAAAAATTTTTTTCTTGTAGTGAAAAACCAAATATTTTGAGAAAAAGCTAAAAAATTATTTTTAAGAAATATTTCATATTTAATATACAAAAAGTAAAAACACAGTTTGAGCTTCTTCAATTTTATATTCACGAAATAGTTTGAAATCGCGTTAATTTTCCTAAAGACATCAACTATTTTGTTCCTAAAAATTTTTATTTGCAAAAGAGTCGACATATAACCGGAATCCTTACAT
The DNA here is from genome assembly GCA_951509765.1 of Sphenella marginata. Taxonomy (NCBI): domain Eukaryota; kingdom Metazoa; phylum Arthropoda; class Insecta; order Diptera; family Tephritidae; genus Sphenella; species Sphenella marginata. The sequence continues at coordinate 44,795,560 of OX608079.1, read as the reverse complement.
ATCGTCGCTCGCATGACCAACTAACGTAACTGACATTTTTTCCGAAATTGAGTTAGGACCACTATGGGACTTCTTTAGGCATGTCGCATCTTGTGTGTAAATTATGTGATTGTATATAGTACCGTTATCTCAGAAAACGCCATAACATTTTCAACGTATCTGCAGATGGACCAAAAAAATTTTTCACTAACTAACGTAACTGCAATTTAATACCTACTGCTATACTTTATAAAGAAATTTTCCAATATTATTGCAAGATATTATTTAATATTCCAACAAAATGCATGCAAAACTACAGTATTCTTATAAAACAAGTAAGGAAAGGCTAAAGTCGGGCGTGGCCTACTATGATATACACCGACGGACGGACAGACAGATATTCTTAAATCGAATCAGGTAGTGATTCTGAGCCGATCGGTATACTTTAAGGTGGGTCTAGCTCGCATATTTCGAGGTGTTACAAACATTTGGGGCAAAACTAACTTATAATACCCTGTTCCACAGAGTAGTAGGGTATAAAAATATAAATGAGCCAATAAACATTAGGGTGTCCTGGATAATATCCAGTTTTCTTAAGTCATAAGAAATGTTCGGATATTAACACTAAATATTATCGAATATCATTGTTAAGTGCTTAAACAACTAAATTTAATATTATTTAATTATTTCGAAAGGCAATGGTTTGTAGTGGCAATGCTTTGCACTGCTAACGCCTTGCAATGGCAATGCTTTGCAGTGTCAGTGATAACGCCATATCAAAAGGAAGAAGAAGAACAAAAACACATGAGTCAAAATCTGCCAACTGTGCAAACGTTTTTTCGATGTGCGTGCTTTTTTTGCGCAATAATTTTCTTTCGGTTAACCATCAAAAAAAAAAAGACCCCTATTTTTTTATTTTTCGAAATTCGAATTATGGGTATTCGAAATTTTTCGAAGGCCTTTGGATTTTATTTATTTACTCGCAATCGGTTTAACCGATTTTGCTCATATTTGGTACAGTTAAAGAGGATGAATAAGTCTCCTCAAAAAAAATTTTTTTTTTAAATAAATAATTAAAAAAAAAAATTATTAGCCATTGTTTTAAACAACTAAAAAAAAGCGCATCAAAATCCATGTTTTTCATGCGGATAGCTTTAGGTAGGTGTCATGTCGAGTGCGAAAACCCCAAAATGTATGTATGTATGTATTTATAACAAAAATATTTTTTACCTAAAAATACTATAGTAACTGCAAATGATAATTGCTAAGTACTGTTGCTCACTAAATCTTTTTTAAAAGAACTCTATTGATGAAAGCCATTAGTATGAGTCGACCCCTTCTTTTTCTGGTTTACATTCAGGCTAGTATGCGTTAACGCCATTGTTTAGAGGCCAATATGATTGTGTATGGATAGTAGGTAGGTACTTATTTCGAAGGATGCTCATTTAGGACAGAGTTCTGTTAATGGAGATGCATAGAGCTGCATCCGCATTTCCGTTTTTTTGTTAATAGAGCGTTACCTACTTTTAAAAAGTTAGCTAAGTGCGACCTTGGATAAAGGATATTTAAAAGCGTTGTTATACTAAAATTTTTTAGTACAAATAAGTAGAGCACCAGACGAAGTACAATATGCCGAGAGCTAATTTTAATTAATAATGTGTCATTGATAGAGTTCAAACAATGGTCAAGCACCGATAGGTTCGTTTTTTATCACTAAATTTGTGTTTATTAGTTTATTTCTCTAAATTACTATTAAAACTTTTAATTTTGGCAGGTGTGAATTAATGCTTCGATCTTTGCCTACAGAAGAATTTCTTAAGGTCCTCATAGATGATCTGCCTGCAGTTGTGAAACATGATTTTTTAACCAAGGTCCAAAATGATTATTTCGCTCACACGAAAAATTCACTAAAGAAGGGAGCTTGTAAGGCCAGCATAGGGCATGGTAGAAAATAATTCGAATTTCGAAAAATAAAAAAATAGGGGTCTTTTTTTTTTTGAAAAAACGTTTGCACAGTTGGCAGATTTTGACTCACATGTTACTGCAATTATGTGCCATAATTTTTACCGTTATAATGTCGTGCGATTCTCATCAATTGTAATGTTCATTGGTACACGCGTAGTTAAAAAAATCTTTCAAGTGTTATTATCAAAAGGAATAGTGGCATAATAAAAGGTAAGTAGAAGTGTACAAATATTTTGTTAAATCAAAAACAAATGTAGATTTTCCTTAGTGAAGGTCTTAAACATGGCAGAAAAATTGGAACAATCTTGTGAAGTTCTAGGATGCGGCAGAAATGTTATCAGTTCCTGCTTTAAATGTGGTTGTTTGCTCTGCTCTACTCATTTTACTATAAATATAACATGTGAAACGCATTATGATCCCTTACCAGGAACTTCGCACTCCATGGAAACGTCTGATGATTTTCCTGAAATGTATGAAGTAGAAGGTGGTGAATCTCATGCTCAAAAACATAAAGCTACCAAATCTAATAAAAAGAAAGTAGCACAAAAATTGAAGAACTCTGGAAAGGAGTATCAGACACGAGTTCATAACAAAACAATATCTAAAAGAATACTGGGTCCTACGTGCAATATAGAACTTTGTAAAAAGAAAAGCCGCAGCTGTTTTTGTTTTTCCGAACAAACTCGTCAGTTAATATTTAAAGACTTTTGGGCATTGGGATCATTGCAATTCCGAAGGGAATATATTGTACGGTATATTGAAAAAAATTCAACAAAACGTAAGACAGCTGGTCCGCTCACAAGAAGAAAAAATAGTCAGAAATATTACCTTCCATTAAATGGCGTACGTAAACAAGTTTGTAAATTTTTTTTCCTAAATACACTAGCAGTTTCCCAACAAGTAGTCAGGACAGCGATGTGTAAAATTACCTCAACAGGAGTTGTAGACAAAGATAAACGAGGAGGTCGTCGTCAAAATTACATCGAAAGAGATCGACTTATAACTCTTCAAGTGGAAAGCCATATTGATAGATTTCCACGAGTGGAGTCTCATTATTGCCGTAACAACTCGACTCGAGAGTACCTTAATGGCGATCTGACAATAAAAAAAATGTATAGTTTGTTTACAAAGGAAATTGGAGAGGGCGCTGTTGCCAGCCTTTCGACTTATCGAAAGATATTTCAAACAAAAAGTTTGTCATTCCATCGGCCCAAAAAAGATCAGTGTGGACTATGTATGAGTTATCATAAAGGATCTGAAGAAGTCAAAAAAAATTTAAGCAAACGGTTTGAAATACACAATGAGGAAAAAAACCAATTTCGACTAATTAGAAATGGATGTAAAGAAGCCGCTAAAATAGACCCGACAATTCTGTGCGCAACTTTTGACATGCAGCAAGTCATAAGTCTTCCAATTTCAATTTACAATGCTGAATTTTATAAGAGACGCCTTTCTGTATACAATTTGACATTCTATAATATTGCGTCTGGTGATTGTTCTTGCTACACGTGGCACGAAGGAATTAGCAAACGAGGCGCATCTGAAGTGTCTACTGCTGTTTATCATTTTCTTCAGAAGTATGACAATAATGGCTGCAAAAAAGTTTATCTGTTTGCCGACGGATGTAGTGGTCAGAACAAAAATTCAGTGACAGTTGCTACTTTACTATATATAGTAAACAACTCAACTAATATTGACGAAATAGAGTTAAGAATATCGGTACCTTGCCATGGACAAAACGAAGGAGATTCTGCCCACAGCGCTATCTCCTACGCCTTAAAGAAAAGTGGTGATGTTCATGTTCCAAGTCAACTAAACCCAATATTCAGGCTGGCGCGGATAAAGAAGCCATACGATGTAGTTACCATTGATTATTCTGATTTTTTAAATTTCAAGAAATTGTCGACCGATCTTAAACTATTATCCATTCGAAAAGACGACTCAGGAGAACCAATAAACTGGACCGAAATGGTTGAGTACAGAGTAAAAAAAGGAGAACCTTTCAAATTGTTTTTTAAAAATAAACATACAGACAAAAATTATAGATCCTTGACTCTAAAACGCACTGTTGTCAGTTTACTGACGGGAGAGATTTCAAAATTAAACACGACTCCTCCTAAAATACCTCAAAATAAATACGAAGATTTAGTATCGCTTACTACTGGAGATACGCCAGTAATCAAGTTAGGTTAGGTTGCGAGGGTTAGACCGAAACACAAGGTTACGGCCCGACACTTAGGCCACCAGTGGGCCCGTTGTGATACCCTATACGGACTCGAAAACAAGAGAGTCCCTTCCTCGCCTATACATGATGATCGAACCACTTCGTGGAGACAATGAATTTAGCTAGAGCCTTGACCTCACATCTAGAGACTTCAGAGAGGTCTACTAGAAATGGTTGCCCTAGAAAGGCTAACCGCCGCCTGCCAAGTGCTGGACACTCTCCTCCTTCTCGATACATCTACAACTGCGACAGTAGTCGAAGGTTGTCGCTCCCAATCTAATACCGTGAGTGCCAATTAGGCAAGTTATGTGAACATAAAAATTTTTATAAATCCCTTCCTCATTAATTACAAATATTTTTTTCATTAAATTTTTTTATTTTTGTATTTCATATTTATAGTCCAATAAAGATTAAAAAAAAAAATTCAATTCAAAATGCTGTTTTTTTTAAATAAAAAAAAAACGTATCTCCAAATAGGCCAAAAAAAATTTCACAAAGGTAACGTATCTGCATTTGCATTGCAATCAAAAAATCGCATTAAAATCCAATATAATACCATTTTGCCATAATAATATTGAAGAGTAGACGTCTGAGTACATAATTAGAAAAGCAGACTGAAAATATCATGCATACCTTTCGACAGGGACAATGGAATAAAGGGTCAAAAATATTAAAACTGCTCTCCTGTAAAATTTTGTAAATGTCAGTTACGTTAGTTGGTCATGCGAGCGACGATATTTAGGCTAATAGGGCCAGTTAAGATATGTGTTTTCAATATTTCCGAGTTGAATTTGACGAAAAAAACCACAAAGCCATCATATGTGTAAGTTGTAATATTCTCCCGCTATACGGACTTCAAAAAATCCACAACTAAAGGAAAAAAAAAACACAATTTGGAAACCGGCTAATGTTAAGAAGTTAACGGAAACTCAAAATGAACTTTCATTCGTTTCAATCCATATGGCTATGTATGTATGTATAATACATACATGTATCTAAATTGTTGAGGAAAAAACCCTAAAAAATTCAAAATGGAAACCGGCCTAATGCTCATATTGAGAACTTCGAAATAAACTCCAAATTCATTTTTAAAAAAAATTAATTATATATGTATGTAATTCTTTTTCAAAAACGCAGTCAAACTTCTATTTTTTGCAAAATTGTATAATAACAGTGAGATTCAAAAGTATTCATGGTCACTATTTTCGGGTAGCTCTTGAGATGCATCCTAAAACATTTGTTTTTAACATACATATCTTGCATGTTCTATTGCAAAAAATAGTTCAAAATTAAAAATTTTCTGGAAAATAGGACGAAAGTTGTGTTTTTATAGAACTCTAAAACTAATTTTTTTTTTTAAATGTTACTAGCAGACTCGGCAGACGTCCTGCCCAAACATTAACTTGTTTGCATTTAAAATATGTGAGTCGCCCTCCTAATTCCAGCTCCACATCTTTCTCTCCGTCCATCCTCTTCATATGCTTTTGTCTTTTCATATTGCTTTTTAATTGTCATCCATGTACCTATCCCTTTCTCAATCCCAATCCCAAAAGGTCTTAAAATTACTCCATTTTAAAACTCTCATGCAGACCTTTCATTTTAGACCCATTTGCTCACAAAAACCTTCTAGCTCCAATTTTGGTCCACGTTTTCGTTAATATCTAAAAATCTTCGTTTTATATGGGAAAATAGCTAAAACATGTTAAATCATTTGTCAACACCTTTCATTTGATTGAGTGCCCCTCTTGGTTGACATTTTCACCAATATCTCGAAAACGGGCTCATATTGAAAGAACACTTTATAAGGTTACCCTGGTCAACATTTTTAGGGACATCTCCAAAACCTTTCCAAATGCCTTTATTTTTTTAGCGTATAACCATCTCGGGCGGATACAAAATCTACCTTCCAAATTTAGATATGTGTATTAGGTCCAGCCGTTCTCAAAATAGATGTTTCCATAAATGAAGCAAAGTCCAAATGAAACCTGTGGGGGAAAGGGGAACTTTCTTTTTATACCAATTTTGTGCGAATGTTAATGTATCGAAATGAACCAAAGTCCGAATGAAAGCTGCCGTCTTTCCCTTTCGTTTGATATCAATTGTGTGCGGACATGCCAAATTTTACCCGAAACCACATTTTGACCGATAACTCTGTTATCGATAAATATATCGAAGTGAACCAACGTCCAAATGAAAACGGTGTTCTTCCACTTCCGTTTGATACCAATTTTCTGCGAATAATCCAAAGCTTACGTAAAACTACATTTTGACCGATACCTCTGTTATCGATAAATATATCGATTATTATACGTGTTTCTATTCTGTACTCCAAAGAATTAGTGTGCAAAATTTCGTAAAGTTCGAGGCATTAGTTTAGACGTGAAAGAGTCACAAAAATTCAGTCACTCACACACTTACGTTTTTGTATATTAGTAAGATATGTATGCATGTATATCAATGGACCAACGCGCATTAAATTTTGCATGTTCGATTGCACCACGAAGAGTAACATCAAAGCAAAACTTCAATTGACAATGGCAAATTCCAAAAAATTCGCATTTTTTACCGTGAAAAGCTTTGAAATAAAGAATTTTTCGTTCAATTAACTTTGTACCAATTCATAACTAACACCGCCATCTGGTGGTGAGTATATAATTTGGTTCAGCCGTTTATATACTCACGAAACTGAAGTGTTTACAATGAAATGTAAATTGTTTTGTGGAAAACCCACTGAAAATTTTATTTGCTTCCAATTTTGTTCGATATGGCATCATTCTATGTGACCATTATATATATGTATTATGAGTCTAATTATGTTGTTGGTATATGTCCACGAAATTTATTTTGTTTACTGAAATATTGACGGAATATGCAAGGAGTGGTGCGTCTGATGGTGGACTTTCAAACATTACTAAGTACCGTTTTTGCCATCTCCTATTAATGATTACTGGTCTTTAATGGACCGATTTTTTTTGGTTAGTTGTCAAATTACCCGTCTTTAGAGTAAACCAGCTTTTATGAAAGCGACTCTCAATAACTCAACTATAAATAATTATTTTCAGCAATAAAAATGCCCCCAATATTTATGCCTCTATGCATTAGGTACTGGAGAAAAATGCGAACAGAGGATTTAATAAGTTAAACTAATTTAAGGTGGTCGAATTTCGACCACGGGATATACTAGTTATTGTTATTATAGACGAAAAAATTGACTTTACTTGTCAATGCGGTTAATATTGGCATAACCGTTGGTATATTAGCCGGTTGATAAGTGGAATGATAGTTCCGTTTTTACCATTGGCCGGTTAGGCAACCACTGGTCAATTCGATCACTGTGAGTATTTTACGTAGTAGTTCACAAAAATATGATTGTGAATTAGCAATTCCCTGATTTGTGTTTACATTATTTTTGCGCTAGTTTTAATTTTAATTAAATGGAATACAATCAAAGAATTTTTTTTCGAAAATTGTCTAACAAAACGATTTACGAATTTTTTAAGTATTTGTTCAGAGAGTAGAAGGGGTAGTACGGAGCAAATGTTGCGTAGAGACAATCTTTGGGTATTATTATATTAAATTGTCATTTAGCCAATTCACAAGATACGTGATATTCTTAAGTCGTTATTTAGAACAGTATTTAGCTCATTTCGGTACCTGGGTGACCGAGCCTTGCTCGGTATTTTTCGAATGTTTAGCATAATCTTACTTACCAAGAGCATACATTTCCAAAATATCGAACACTAACCACAAAAAGTCACTTAAGCCTGATAGTGGTCGATATCTGAAGGAATAAATAAAATGCGGTCAGATGGCAACCCTAGGTGACAATCCTACTCAAAAATATTTTGGATGGGATACCTTTTATTTGATGTCCATATATTGCGTAATATTTACAAAAAATGTATATGCATAGGTGGCAACCCTCCAAGCTTCCTTTAGTGGCTACCAATTAGAAAATCTTAGAAGGCAGCATACTATCCATCTACCAACTTTCATCGAAATCGGTTTAGCCGCTCCCGAGATAGTGGTCGATATCTGAAGGAATAAATAAAATGCGGTCAGGTGGCAGCTGTGGACATTTGAAAAACAACTTAAGTCTAAAAATTATATATACAAATACGTATACAAATATACAAGAATAACTCGTTTAAAGTTATAATATTTATTTATTTCAGTCATCGAAACAAAATTTCTTACGGACTATGAACATGTTTAGATAATGAAATAGCGCAAATAGGCTTAACTTAAAACCATAAAGACTATCGTTAAAATTAACTTGCGGAGCGAATTTGTTACAAAGACGAATGATTCTGGCTATCGGCTCATTGTAAGAGTAAAGCGACTTATGCGAACCCTCAATAAACTTTCTGGGATTACGGAGATTTATATCGCATTCCTGTGTTCGAAAAAGAACAAATATTTCTGTACAAACAACTGCGACAGATATGACCTTCTATCAGCTAGAGTTTGTAAGCCAAGGAGTTTCCTCCTTGATACGAAGCTTGGAATATCATTTTCAATAAACACTCTTCTCATAGCAAATCTGGTAAGTTTTCTTTGAATCATTTGTAATTTGTCAGAGTATTTTGTGTAGTATGGGTTCCATATGATCGCCCCATATTCTAAAATACTCCTAACCAAGGCAATACAGGGCATATTCATAGTTAAAATTAAGTATGGTTTTAAGTTACTGATAGCTCTCAGAAGGAATTGTAAATGCTTAAACTAACTATAAAACCTCTGCGGGTTAGGGGGCTTAGAATATACCCACGGTAGGTATGCCTGTCGTAAAAGGCAACTAAAATCCGCAATTCAACCTGTTGGCAGGTTAAACCTGTTCAGGCGGCAAATGCTATTTAAGTGAGTAGGTAACTAAAAATCAAACTTAATTAATAATACGCCCCCATTACTTACTTCCACTAACGATATTCTTTGCTGGGTATTTCGTTAGATATGCGGTTGCCACACCCAAGTGTATCTGCGACGGAAATTGATATAAAAAAGAACTCAAATATGAAAAAGTGCACAAATATAAAAACTTAATAAGCGAGATTATGGAAAGAACGTTGGCAAAACTAAGTAGGTGGGCACAGGAAAGTGGCTTTAGGCTAAATCTGGATAAAACGGAACTTCTTCTCTTCACGAGGAAGTACAAGCCAACTACCTTCGAACTCCTTAGGCTAAATGGCCAACAGCCTGTCTCCCAGCACTAAGTATTTGGGACTAATAATTGATTGTAAGTTGAATTGGAAGGCGTGCATCGAGGAAGGCCTGTATCGCTTTCTACGCCTGCAAATCAATGTTTGACAAGAAATCGGGTCTAAAGCCGAAGATGGTGCTATGGTGTGCGAGGCGGTAGTCAACCCTGTGCTGACCGACGGCTCGGTGGTGTGGTGGGAAGCTCTCCGGAAGAACTATAATCTCACTAGCTTGCAAAAGGTTCAGCGCACAGCGTGTGTTGGCACCACCGGGGCTTTACGCACCTGCCCCACTGCGGCATTGGATACTATTTTGAACCTGCTCCCAACATATTATGCATATCGGCACAATCCGCACTGAGGCTCCGGGAGTCTGGGTGCTGGAAGGATACTCAGCAAGGGCACAGCAGTATCCTTAACGATCTCCCAGTGGGAGTAGTTAGCAACTCACCAAATTATTATCCTCACAAACTGAAGTTTGAGAGCAAGCCTGGATATTTCTGCTGCATTCAGGCTCCCTTCGTATTGCCTCATTTTTCAAGCAGAAGTTCTTGCGATTTGCCAGGCATGCAAAGCGCTCGAGCAAAGAAACATAATTATGTTTGGTGAGGCTACTATCTTCTCTGATAGCCAGGCAGCGATAAAGGCAATCGCATCGCCGCATACTAGTTCAAGCTCGGTGCATGCATGTAAGCAAACCTTAGCAACGCTAGCCGATAATCTGGAATTAGCCATTATCTGGGAATCGAGGATAATGAGAAGGCTGATGAAATGGCACGTAGGGGCTCATCAGGGGAAGAAGTAAGCAAACTTGAGACGGGTGTACCCCTAGCAGTAGCAAAGGGAGACATCCATAAGTATTACCTGAGGCACAGCGTAGGTGGAGGCGCACCGCTACGTGTGCAATATCAAGAACCACCTGGCCGGAGTATAACCAGAGGAGAACAAGGAGTCTCCTAGGCAGGTCCAGGGCGGATACGTACAAACTTATAGCGGTCTGCACAGGTCACTGGCCGATTAGCACGCATGCGGAAAAAATGGGTATTCCGCATAACGACCACTGCAGAAGCTGTAATGACACCACTACCAAAGAGACCGTGGAGCACTTCCCGGCTCTACCTAGAACACGATTAAAATCTTTCGGGACCCCTTTTTTGGAAAACCTAGGGAGGGTGGGTATCTGAGATAGGGATTCCTTCTAGAATTTATAAACAACTCTGGTTGGTTGTAGGGAAACATCCGCATTACTGTTAGTAGGTTCGGCGAGTCCTTATGGCATCAAAACGGTTTCTAAGAAAGCTACTTGGGCGACCTTTTCCAGATCGCAGCCATTTTACCTACCTACCTACTAAGAAGATCCATAACTAATTATTTGTATAATATATTTTAGAGTTTAATACATATTGTTTGAGTAAAAATAGTTTGCGATCATGTCTTGTATGCCACAGGTAAATTGACTTCAAATGACTCCATATGACTCCAACTGACTTCAATTGACTTCAGAAAGAATTTTGATTCAATAAATGCAATACATGAACAACCAAAAAATGAATGAAAAAAAGAACTTGAAGTCGCAAAGTGAAGTCTGAATAATGACTTAATTTTTGAAGTCGAAGTCAAAGAATTCAAAAAATGGCTGCAATCATTGTACGATAAATCACAGTCCAGCCTTTAAAGGAAACTCGTGTAAACAACTTCTAAATAATGTTGACATTCTACGCTCGTACCGCAACATTGCCATCTTGAAATATGTGAAAGTATTCGACGACTTCAAAGAAGTGGTCAACTAATGCTTTGGAAACAATTTGGACACGAATTACACGTTTCGCCTAAAATCTTTTAAAACAAGTTACATGCTGCTAGAAATCCCCATTACTCCGAAAGTTCAAGTAGTATTCTTTCATGTGGAACAGTTCTGCAAATTAAAAGAAATGGGTCTAGAATTCTTCAGTGAGCAAGCCATGGAGTCAGTACACCATGACTTTCAGAAAGCTTGGGAGCATCATAAAGTTGCAAGCAATCACTCCTTATATTTTGAAAAGCTTCAAAGAGCGATTTGCGCATACAACAGTTTGCATATTTAATTGATCGAATTGTGTAAATAAAATTAATATAATAACACTTATTGGAGTAATATTATTATTTAGCTATCCAAAATTTATTTAGTTTGGAAAAAAAAAAAATTCTACTCGTATGGAAGAATTGCATATGGTCTATCTACCTAAAGACACGTCACTTTTCTTTAGTAATTGACACATAATTTTTGACATTGGGTAGTAAAGAAAAATGTTAGGGCTATCATATTCTCTTCTATAAATAGTCATAACATATTTCCCGGCCGACATATAGAGGTACAAAAATGGCCGAATTACCCACCTACCTACCTACTGCTTTTTTGTACTCTCTCAAGCAGATCTTATACTCCTGGAAGTTCTTCCTTGAGTAGCAGTCATTAAAGACCCTCCTGAGATTCGACCTTAGGTTGCCAAGGTTCTCATCCCGCCACGGTGAAAAGGCCTTTTTCCTTCTGGATATTGGACAGGCAACTTTGTAGGCTACCTGAAAGCTTTTCTCTAGAGATCTACCTCGATCATCCAGGCTGTTACTAGATTGTATGGGTTTTTTATTCCTACTTTTATTCCTTTAGGGTTTTCTTATCTCCCTTTACTATTCTACTCCAAAGAGAATTATTTTATGGTCAGACAGAGATAGACGCTTGGACACCTCCCAATTCCTTACTATAAGTTCCTGGGAGTCAGATTTCATGGTAATGTCTAGGACTTCTTCCCACCCTGCGAAGTTCTCTGAAGTTGGAAAAGCAAAGGTAGGAGAGCTGCCCGTGTTACATATACATAGGTTATTAGATAGCAAGAAATCAAAAAGAGACTCACCACCTTCGTTAGTTTCGCTACTGCGCCACATCGTGTGTCTGGAGTTGGCGTCACAGCCCAAAGGAGTTGCCTCCTTATTTTCGTCATTCTTATTGATCAACAGTTGTACTTCCGCTGGAGGTGCCGGTCGATCGTGAGCCATATACGCAGAGGCGATCATTGGACTACGTCCGCCTCGTGACTCAATCCTGACCGCCGTTAGATCAAAAGTGCTGAAATTAGGTAAGAAGAAAGCATGAATAGTATCCCTAACTAGGATGCAAGCTCTCGGTTTACCTTCTCGATGTGTGTCGAACAGTTTGTAGTCCCTGGCGTTGAGGCGCCTGACCTTGGAGCGCCACACCCAGGGTTCCTGCACCAAGCAGATGTCGATGTCCTTCTCCCTGAGGAGGACTTGAAGGTTGTCCGAGGCGATCTTGGAGTGCTGCAGGTTAATTTGTGCCACCCTAATCATCGGACCTGGGAGGCACACCTGCAGGTTTGTCGGATGTTGAGGGAGCCCCATCAGCCGGCCCTGCCAACCGAAGCTCCCCCAGGAGTTTGTTGGCATCGTCAACCTCCTCCAGGTATTTAGTTTGGCGTTCCTGACGCCGAATTTAAATTTATTTCCCCTCTCCTCGAGTGCCCCCAGGGACTCATTGGAGATCAGCAATAGCGCTGGTTGGCTGTTCTTTTGCTGCTCCTCTATTTTTAAACCACCCAGTCATCCATCGGGACACCTGGGTTTTGCATCCCGAGGAACTGGATTAGCTTCCCTTCATCCAGCTTTCATCTTGAGCAACCAGATGCGTGCCCGGGGTCTCCTGGGAATCTCAGAAGCCAGGATGATCTTAAGCTTAAGACCATCCGATGCGTTGCTTATCTCAGCAACGCACCTTTCCATGAATTCCCTTGAGAAGCCGTCCGCGCATTTGATCACCCGACAGCCTCGGCAAATATCCTCGCAGTTGAAGACGGGCACTGGGGTTTGGTTCTCCATGAGGTGTTCGACGACCATCTCGGACAGACGTCCCTCTATGGAGCTCCAAGCCGCCAGTACTTGCCTCCCACTAGTTCCCCCAGTGATCTCTGACCACCTCGCTGTAGGTATTCCTGGCCGCTGCTGCAGCACTAGTGGAAGGGCCCTCGTGCTCCTGGCCGAATTTTCCCTTCTTGACATCGCGCTCGTTCCCCTCGTGTGATCGATTCTTCGGTTTCTCCAACGTACCCGACCATTTCTTGGATTTTCTGGAAGCCACTATGGCTGGTGCAATTCAATTTCCCTTCTGTGAGCTAGGAGGGAGGGTACTACGGCTGGTACCCTTGCCCCCCCCCCCCTTCCACGGTTATCTTTTGGCTTGGGATGACCTGGGTACTATGTCTGGTACCCCTGTCCTCCCTTGTGCTGACGCTCCCCTGGCTACTAGCCAGGAGTTCGTCCTCCGAACGCTCTCCTCTTCCTCACCTCTCTTTTCATCAGTTTTTAATTTATCGTTATTCATATAGGTTCCCACGAGTTATGCTGGAAAGGGTTCGTCCGCCCCGGCAGAGCCCGTATACCGGGGTAAGGCACTTATACAGCCGACCTTGTCCGGGCATCGGAGGGGACCGTAAGCAATCAGCTGTGCAATAACCACCCGCTGATCAACGGGCACCTCAACACCTTGGCTTAGGGTGGTGTTGGTACGGCTGTCTCCACTTCCGCCGCAACAGCGAGCGCGGTGAACTCTCAGAAAACACCAAACCGAAGCTGTGGGAGGCCTTCCTCTTAGTTCATCTCTACCAGAGGGACAACAATACGACACTTAAGTCCCTTCGCCACGACATGGCGACCAACGTGAAGAGGGAGGAGCGGGTGTACTCCAATGACCTTAGGTCGGTGCATTACCTGGAGGAGGGGCTGGAGAAGGACAGCGAAGGGGAGGATGAGGATGTCGAACCCAGCCGAGCCGATCCGATGGACTAGGTTCTTCTTTAGGATTCGGGAGGTTATGCGAGACGCACTCGGCGGATGACCCCACATCTGACGAAGACATTGGCAATGTCACGGTGGTGGAGAGGTGTAGCAACCCTGATGCTGCGGCTGCGGTGCTGCTCCTTTTGGGATCAAAGGGAGTAGCGGAGATAGCCCTCATCCAGGAGCCATGGGAGGTAGGGCACAACATTAGCGGGCTGAAGACTGCAGGGTTTACACTGATAAGTGGCGCCACAGTAGGGAAACCTAGGGCATCCATCCTATTGAAACCTAACATACATGCATTATTTCTTCGTCAATTTAGCGACGAAGATACGACATCCGTGCAGATTGAGGCCAATGAAATGGCATGTACACTGACCTCGATGTATTTGGCGCTCGACAAGCCAGCTCCTACGCAGGCGATGAGTAGGGTCGTGGAGCAAGTAAATTGGCACGTCATCGTTGGAGGCGATGCCAACGCACATAACCCAGCGTGGGGTAGCACCAGCGTAAACGAGAAAGGTGAGTCACTCTTTGACTTTATACTGTAGAATAATATTGTAGGATTACTTCCACAAGCCACTAAATGAGTTTGCACAGTACTTAAATGTTCATTGAATTTGATGTAGGTTGGTTTATTTCATAAAGAGTTGAGTTAAAGTAATTTCAAAAAAGTTATTGTAAGAATGAAAGTAGTGAATTTTAAAAGGTTTATAAAAGTTAATATCAGAAAATACTGCGGATGTTAGAACTTCTATGATTATTTTCCTTTGTTGATCAGGGTTGCCAAAGTTCTCTATGTGTGTGTAGCTACTGCAGGGTTTCCTTGTCCAAACAATATCTTTATATGTAATAGAGGCCAGGAGCCTACGTTTGTTACCAAAAGTAGAATTGACTTTCTGGACGTCACGCTTTGTTCGAGAGGTGCGGAAGGTATGGTCGGAAATTGGATGGTTTACGATGAGCACTCCTACTCTGACCATCGCTATATCCGCTTCGATTTGGAGGTGACAGGTAATATTGTCCCTCGTAATAGTGTCAATTGACACTATTTCCGTGGTAAATTGGAAATAGTGTCAATTGACACTACTGCGCTTTCGAAATGGAATTAGTGTCAACAAAAAAATGGAAAATAAGTCATTGACACTATTTCCAAACTGAAATGGAAATAGTGTCAAAAGTGCTAAAAACTGGTCTACCACAGTATCCCCAAAATCAAAATCCCCAAAGGAAAAATCCCTAAAATCAGAATCCCCAACACGAAATGCCCATCTTGTCAAATTATGTATTGGATAGGCTATTATGCTACCTTTCATTTGAGGTACCACTGTTGTGGGTGCAAAACCGAGTATGTGCAAAATTCTAAATTTAATTTAAAAAACAACCCTGGGCTACATTATTCCAAGTCCTTCTGCGTAGTACACCATTCTGGGTAGGCGGCCTTCGGCTGTGCTTATTATAAATAACCATGGGCTACGACATTCCAACTTCGAGAAATAGATGATATGGTAGATAAGTTCACCAACGCATGTCAGGTGGCTTTGGACAAAGCCTGCCCCATTAAAAGGTGGAACCCCGAGCTAGACAGGTATAGACAAACTTTTAATAGTGATAAGGCCTCGAGGGAGTCTTCAAAGTGGGAGGCATATAAAGAACACCTGAGAAAGTACAAAGGGGTACTCAAGAAATCTAAGGGAACCTCCTGAAGAGATTTTTGTAGTGGTATAGAGTATGTTTCCGATGGTTCTAGGTTACGGAAGATCCTAACAAAAGCACCTCGCTGTGGACCGGGGTGTTCGAAAAGGCTGGATGGGTCTTGGACGAACACGGGGAAGGAAGCGTTGCAACTTCTCCTTAATACACACTTTCAAGATGCGGAAAACGAGTAAAGGTACCTAACAGATACGGGTCAGGGAGTATATGACCCTAGGGCAGTGCCTCACAAATGAAAGAATAGAATGGGCCATTTGGTCATTTAAGCATTTAAAAGCATCTGGGCTAGACGGCATAGCACCTATACAGCTTCAGCAATCCATGGAACAGAGTATACCGTGGCTGCAGGCTATCTATATGGGAGTGCTCACCTTTTTTTACATACCTAACACCTGGAAAAGCTCCAGCGTAATCTTTATACCTAAGGAGGGTAGGACATCTCACAATGGCCCAAAAGACTTCAGACCAATCAGTCTGGCGTCCTTCCAACTCAAGGTTCTGGAGCGGCTCATGAAACCGCATCTCAGTAAAAAATTAGAGAACAAAATCATGCTATCGCAGCATTCTTAAATGAAAGGCAGAATCTCAGAAACAGTGTTGCATGAAATTGTCACATACATCGAAAAATCTTTGGCCGCCAAGGAATTTACACTAGTAGCTTTCTTGGATATTGAGGGGGCTTTAAAAACGTCACGCCGAAAGCTCTGACGACCTTGGGTATTGAACCTTGGCTGGTGTTTCTTGTGTGCATGAGCAGGAGAGTGCAAGCTGATCTAGCCGGGGTTACGTTATGCAAGGCCGTCAACAGAGACACCCCGCAAGGTGGGATCTTCTCCCCTCTTCTTGAGGTAACTACAGTCAATGGACTGCTGGAAACTCTGGGGTGGGGGGGGGGAGGGGTCTAAAGTTATAGCGTAGGCTGATGGTGGTAAGTGGTAAATACCCGCAAACGCTTTGCCACATTATGCAGAGAATCCTTAGATTAGTGAAAAGGTGGGCCGGTGTCAAAGGTCTAGGTGTTAACCCGGCCAAAACAGAGCTGGTCTTATTTACTAGGAAATACAAAATTCCGACGCTGCAGCTACCAACATAAGGTAATACAACCCTCAAACTTGGTGACCCCGCTAAGTTCCTGGGTGCTATTATCGATAAAAAGGTCTCATGGAAAGAGAATATTCAGAAGCGTGCAAGAAAAGCTTTAGTGGCCCTATACTCTTGTATGGCAAAAATGGGGGTTGACCCCCAAAGTCACACTTTGGCTCTATACCGCTATGGTTAGACCGATTCTTTTGTATGGAGTACTAGTCTGGTGACCGGGACTGCAAAAAAACTCCAATACTATCTTAATGCAAAGAGTGTTAGCGGTGGCAAATATATAAAATTCCAGGACTGCGTAGAGCTGCCGCAAACCTCTCAACGAGATGGCTGAGCAGCTCTCGATTCACCTGGTATGGGTGCCGGGACACAGGGGCATACCGGGTAAAGAGATGGCAGACGAGCTTGCTAGAGGGGGCACATCCGCTCCGCTTTCACAGTCCTGGAAGGGTCTAGGCATGCCGCTCGTGACTAGTAAGCAGTGTTGCCAGGATACAATTTATTTTGGAGCTAGATTTGAGAAAAAAAGAGCTGGATTTATTCAAGAAAACATAAAACTTGTAAAAAATTAGCTAAAAGGCACTTAAGTATTGTATGTAAGTTTTTACATTTATTTCATACTAGCAGGGTACCCAGCTTTGCTCGGTATGTACCTAAGTAGTTAATAAATTCCTGCTACCTTCAATTGCGAAAACAATTTACAGGCTGAGAAGGTTCAGAGCAATATTTATTTTCGCACATTATATCTCCTTTATGTCTACGGCAAACAACTAAAGTAAAGGCGTTTTTTCACAGTCTAACTTCGACATTTTGCCATCTCCCTCTATTTGACTCTTTAGCTTTGCCTAAACATTCCCCAAGTCATCCCCAGTCATTTTTCAAAGAAATTTCAAATATACAGAAACAACTTATCTAGAGTTTTATTAAAGATATGCTGATACCCGGTGGCGCGAACTAACGTCAGTGGAATTAACGTCAGTGACGTTAATTCGCACCCAAAAAGCGAATTAATGTCAGTGACATTAAGACGCATGACCCAAAACGAATTAAAGTCAGTGCCGTTAATTCGTATAATATTTTGACTTTAGTTCGCTTTGGACATGCGAATTAATGTCATTGATGCATTTGGGTTTGAGATTCGACGAAGTATCGCCGCAGGCGAAAATTTGACTTAGGTCAGATCCCCTATTCGGGACGTGATCCATGGTATTTATGTATGTGCAGAACTCCTTTCCGCATTGGCGGCCTACGGCCGCGCTTCAAAAAATAACCCTGGGCTATGCCGTTCCAACTCCGGGTGTGTGCCATAGCAGTGGCTACCGGTGATGCCCTTCAGCGTGCCACGTTTCCCACTTTTTCACTATTTTGGCTCAGCCTGATGTGCCATTACAACAACCACATGAAAATGACAGAAAATTGTGAACTTTAACTGCAAATAACTTTTGAACGGTTGAAAAACATCTCATTTCAGATTCTAAATCTAGACGTGGGTAATCGTTTACGTGGTGTACCGAGCGCTAATACACAAACAAAAATGTTGAGATATGTATCAGGAGACGCGCTTTGGACCCAGGAGCATGAATATAACTCCGCTGAACCAATATTTTTTAGTAGTTTGCGAGATATTTGCAGTTAAAGTTCACAATTTTCTGTCATTTTCATGTGGTTGTTGTAATCACATTACCCTGTGAGAAAAGAGTGGCACGCGGAAGGACATCACCGTGGCGGTAGCCACGGCTATGGCAACCACCCGCAGTTGGAATGGCGTAGCCCAGGGTTATTTTTTGAAGCGCGGCCGAAGGCCGCCAATGCGGAAAGGAGTTCTGCACATAAATACCATGGATCACGCCCCGAATTGGGGATCTGACCTAAGTCAATCCCAGATTCATGATATAATGATCATAAGTCGAAGGTGATAATGAAAAATGAAAATTTGGAATATAAAAAAATGTACTGACTTTAGTTCGCTTACTTAATGCGAATTAATGTCAATGACGTTAGTTCGCTAAAAATATTGACCTTAGTTCGCTTTTGGCATGCGTCTTAATGTCACTGACATTAATTCGCTTTTGGGTTGCGAATTAACGTCACTGACGTTAATTCCACTGACTTTAGTTCGCGCCACCTGATACCCACATAGGACGGCATTGTACATATGCAATTGATTTTTAATTTATGTAGCTGGCATTGAAAAAAAAAGTGAACAAAAATTTTAGAGAGGCGCGCTTAGTTTTTTTTTTTGACAAAGTAAGTGAATTTTTCTTCATATAAATTTATGTAAGAAAAAAAATTTCATAGGTGCATACCTCCCAAAAAATCAGTATATCTTTTTTGTTTGTCGTTCGATATTTCTTAGTTTCCAAGATCCTTAAGTTCAAACAGACAAACAGACAGACAATAATTTTAAAAATTTATCAGATGAACTCTATAGCATTCCCCAAGTCATCACCAGTCATTTTTTCAAAGAAACGACTTTTCTAGAGATTTACTAGCAGACCCGGCAGACGTTGTCCTGCCAAAAATTAGGGCGTATTTCATTTATACATATGTATCTTACCTTTTTGCGTAGCACATTTTGCTCGAACAATCTATAAATTTAGTTATTTGAACTTTGGTGAATGTGGTGAATTTCCCTACAGTTTTGATTTGATCTGAAGAACCTTCTCGGGGCACAAACAAATACAATAAAATAAAATTAGTGAAATCGGTCCAGCCGTTCTCAATTGATGAGTTACTATACATTTTTTTCCTCCATTTTTATAACACATATATAGATATAGATAAGGCAAACAGCTCTATGAAAAAGCTTTTGTATGATAATTTTTTTCCTGAATTCAGATGAATCTAAAATTCACTCTAAGCGGACACAGTCATCAACACTTTTGATATGATAGCTATATTATATGAGCTTATTCTTGGGTCAGCCTTGGTCCACCTAATGGTCAATTTCTTGGAAACGGGTTCGCAGATGAACCTGAAAACTGTTCCTTGTGAAAACTCTCATCAACACCTTTAATTTGATACGCATATTGCTAAAATACATTCGGGGTCACCCCTGGTCCACATTTCGGTCAATATCTCAGGATTCCAGAAACTTTTTCAATTTTTTCTTTCTGAAGAACCTTCTCGGGGCACAAACAAATACAAAAAAAAATTAGTGAAATCGGTCCAGCCGTTCTCAATTGATGAGTTACTATACATTTTTCAATTTCACAGTGAACACAATACCGGTTTTAATTTTGGGTTTGAAAAACGTTCGCATAAAAAAAAATGTCGACTTATTTTTATATTATACCAGGGTCACCCCTGGTCCTCATTTTTGGATATCTCGTAAGCGGGGTAGCATAGGGTCCTGAAAATCACCTCTTTTTTAAACACTCATCAACACCTTTTATTCGACACCCATATCGTATAAACACCTAAGATCACCCCTGGTCCACATTTTGGTAGATATCTCGGAAAACGGGTCGCATAGGGTTTTGAAAATCACCTCTTTTTTAAATACTCATCAATGCCTTTTATTTGATACCCATATTGTAGAAAACCCGTCTGGGGTCACACCTGGTCCATAGTTTGGGAAATACCTCGAATACGGGGTCTTATATGGGACTAATAACTACACTATGTTCAAGCGCTCGTCAACACCTTTCATTTGATACCCATATCGTACAAACACTTTCTGGAGTCACCTGTGGTCCACATTTGGGTCAATATCTCGGAAACGGGACCCCATATGGGACTCAAAACCACTCTATGTTAGAACACTCATCAATACCTTTCATTTGATACCCATATCGTACAAACACTTTCAGGAGTCACCCCTGGTCCACATTTGGGTCAATATCTCGGAAACAGGACCCCATATGGGACTCAAAACCACTGGCCATAAACCATATCGGGCTCAATCAAAAACTACCTGCGAAATTTCGTTTAATTCGGTCCTGCCGGTCTGGAGTTATAGCGTCAGCAAGGAAAATAGGCTCCATTTTTATATATAGACTAGCTGACACGACAGACGTTGTCCTGTCAATGTTCCTCCTTCGTAGTTCTTTAACTCTGCAATGCATATCAGTGCCATATGGCTTTTGTGACTTTGGCTGTGTATCAAATGATATTTGTTTTCGTCAGAGTAAAATGAGGTGAACAAATTTCCTATGGTGAACGAATATTTGCTATTTGGCATTATATTATATTTTTGTGTTTAATAACGCGTGTGAACATAACTTTATGTGAAATAATATGAATCTAAACAGCACATGCATCTCTGTGCCGACATTATTGGTTGTCAAAATTTTACCTTTATATTTACCACGATAACTGTCAGAATTTACCATCGCTCTGTCAAAATTTTGCTTTTTTCAACCATTTGGAACACAGCCTTTGGTGTACAATTTGGGAATTTTTGTTGTACGTATTCCAACGTGCAACCTGTGTAATTTTTGCGCTTTTATGCATATGTGTATATTCTGTTTAAAACTTTCTCTCAAATCCTAGGCAGATATCCGCAAGAACCCCTTTTTTGGAAAAAATATATGAGTTATTGTTCATTCCTTTTGCTGATAATATAATATTTGTGCTCTCCGGATACAGGTTTAGACCTCGTAGTTCTAAAAAAAACACATAAGAACCACAGAAAACATATCGTTGATGCCTTTGCAAAACCACCTATCTGAAAGCAGTCAAATTTTACAGGAGAGCAAAACCTAACTTCTATGTATAGCTAATGTTTTAACTTAATTTTTGTTTCTGTTTTTAAAAGATAATATTTACCTGAATAACATATAATTGGACTAAACTTTTAAGTAGTGAGTTAGTTTTTTGTGGAATTATTTTGCCTATAGGCGGTGTATGCGATTAAATGGACTGTATGTAAGTAACAACGCTAGTTTGCTATTTCTGCGAAAATACAAATAACTTTATTAACAAATAGAAAATAGTTCTGCACACTGAGCTCTTATTTTGCGACTGACTTTTCATATTTGCATTTATGTCTTAACTACCCTAAGTATAGCCTGATAATTTTACCGGAAGCTCAGGTGATGAAAAGAGAAATATGTAAATTCAAGTTCAAATGCCTGTATACATAAAGGCACAGCAATAAAACAAAGAAATGTAGTTTTGTATGTTTGCCAACTCCGTTTAATCAAGTAGCCCATGCGTACTGATGTTCGATGGTATGTGCACTTGCACAGCTGATGCAAATATGTATGTATGAAGGTTGTACATAGTACATACATAGTTGAGCGCTATGTATATTGAGTAGCGCAAATATGTTAGCACAGACTTACTTTCATACCTATGTATGTACATATAAATGTTGAATGCTGCTACTCTCATCATAGTAGGAATTATAGGGTGTGTCGTTTGGTTACAGAACATTCTCCCCCCCGCTGGAGACCTCCGGTCCTCCTGAGTTAGGAAGCAATGCTAACTTGCTAATTGGTCGAACGTACTCGCCCTTTGCTGTTTTTACTGTGACAACTCTGATGTTGCCGTCAGAACTGGGATGTAGTTGGATGACCTTAGCAAGTACCCACTGGGTTTGAGGTAGATTAGGTTCTCGGAGGACTACAATGTCATTCAGCTTTAAATTTGGTTGATCAGTTCTCCACTTCTGCCGTTGTTGTAGACTCGTTAAATATTCGGAGTGCCATCTGTTCCAAAACCCTTGTGCCATGTGTTTCACCTTATCCCACTGCTTTAAGGGAGTAGTATTTAGTGTAAGATCTGCAGTTATCTCCGTTCTGGCAGTAAAGGGTTGGCCAATCAGGAAATGCGCTGGCGTGAGCGCATCGATTTCTCCATCGTTACTTGGACATATTGGCCTAGAATTAGGAAGTGCTTCAATTCTTGTTAATAAGGTACAAAAACGTTCGTATGTTAATGAGGCCTCTCCAATAACGCGCTTTAAATGAGTTTTAACTGATTTAACGCCACTTTCCCACAATCCACCAAAATGTGGTGATGAAGGTGGTATGAACCGCCATAATGCCATTCTTTGCAAAAAAAGTCTGCTATGCTACCGTCATTGTTTTGCCTTTCCATAATTTGTTGCATCTCGTTGACTTTACGTTTTGCGCTTACAAAATTTGTTGCATTGTCTGACCACACTTCTATTGGTTTTCCGCGTCGTGATATAAAACGATCTAGTGCTCCAATATATGATTCCGTCGTCAAATCTCCTACCAGCTCTAAATGAATAGCCTTCGTGACGAAGCATACGAAGAGTGAAATATAGCCCTTGACTTTCCGTGGCACTCTACCGACTTCTACCTTGATAAGGAATGGGCCTGCATAATCACATCCTACCTTGCTGAAGGGACGTTGAAACTGCACTCGCTCTCTAGGTAGATCGCACATTACCTGTCTCTGTGTAGCTTTGCGTAGCTTGAAACAGTTTGTACACTCATGTACAATTCGACGGGCGATATTGCGGGCGCCCAATATCCAGTACCTTTGCCTTATTAAATATATTAATTGCGTAGTACCAGCGTGTAGATGCGTCAAGTGCATGTACTTAACCATCATCTCAGTAACGATGTGTTTTCCGGCTAAAATTATTGGATGCTTAATATCAAACGACGCGGATGAATTCTTTATACGTCCGCCCACTCTTAGCACACTGGCATTGTCCAGAAACGGCATGAGACCGGAGAGTCGACTTTTACGTGCCACTGACTTATTTTCTTTCAAGACTGAGATGTCAATTGTAAACATTTCCTTTTGGACAACACGAAGTATAAAACTGGATGCGTCCTGAATTTCAAGGGCAGACAGAAATTTATTATATTGCTGTCTGCGTAACAAACCGATGAAACGTAAAACATATGCTACCGCACGTACCAGCCGAGACCAGATGGATATACGCTTTAATAATGACCCCAATACAATGTGCTGTTCTGTGGATATAAAATATGATTTAGTAACAGAATGAGATAGATGCTTACGCTCCTCGAGTGTATCTTGTGCTACGTCTAATTTCGATTTGAATTGAGGCCACAAATCTTTAGATCTAGCTAACCAGACAGGGCCATTCCTCCAGATAAATAATGATTTAAGTTCCATCGGCAATATACCCCTTGAAGCACAATCTGCCGGATTGTCTGCAGAGCGAACGTGGCTCCACTGTGATCTCGCGTAAGATGTTAAAATTTCCGATGTTCTATTTCCCACATACACGGACCAACGTTTTGGCACAGCCGACAGCCAATGTAGAACTATTGATGAGTCTGTCCACATACAGACGTTATTCTCGAATTCAAGTTCCCGTACAACTTTATTCATCAATCGACATAAAAGAAGCGCCCCCCACACAATTCGAGCCGTGGCACAGACACAGTTTTAAGCGGAGCTACGCGACTTTTAGCAGCAATAAGATGAGTGGTGATTTTCCCTTCGAACTCTGAACGACAATATATGGCTGCTGCAAATGCGCTCTGTGATGCATCACAGAAACCATGAAGTTCATTATTTCCAAGTTTAAAAAACCCTCTCCTTGGAATATGTAATGTGTTTAGCAATGAAAGCGTGCTCCTAAGCTTAATCCAACGGTTTGCGGTATGAGCCGGAACTTCCTCCGACCACTCCAGCTTAAGTAGCCACAGTTCTTGGAAAAATATCTTAATTAGTATTGTTGTTGGTGTTAGGAATCCTAGAGGATCAAATATTCGCGCTGCATCTGATAAAATCGATTGTTTTGTAAAGGAAGTTGATGTTGACGGTGAAACGCTGAACTGAAACACATCGTTGACCGGGTTCCATTTTAGACCAAGTAGCTTCAAGGCGTTGTTAGTATCAAAGGATAGAGCCGACATTTCACGCATATCTTCGGGAAGATGTTCCAACAACTCAACACAGTTACTACTCCACTTTCGTAAATTCATGCCAGCAGTTTTTAAAAGTTCAATTAACTCTGTATGTATTTTTAAAAGCTCAGTAACCGTTTCCGCCCCTGTCATGACATCATCCATATAAAAATCCTTTAAAATAACTTGAGAAGCCAATGGAAATGTCTCCCGCGAAATATGACCAAGTTCCTTTAAAACTCTTAATGCCAAATAAGGTGCGCACGACGTACCATATGTGACTGTATTTAACCTGTAGTGTTCCACGGGCTCCTCAGGTGAATTGCGCCACAATATTCGTTGAAAATCCCTGTGATAATCATGTACCCAAATCATGCGATACATTTTTTCAACGTCGCCAGACATAATGAATCGATGCTGACGAAATCGCAAAATAATTGAGAATATTTCACGCAACAGTGATGGTCCAGTTAGCAAAACTTCATTTAGTGAAGGTTGATTTCCATCGAAAACTACTCGCAGACGTGTTGTAGTGCTCTCCTTAAAGATAGGGTGATGAGGCAAATAGTAGCACGTGTTTGATGATTTTGAAATTTCTGAATCTGGAATTCTTTCCATGTGGTTGAGCGTCCTATTTTCGCTCATGAAATTCGAATATTGTGAGCGTAACTCCGGATCGCGTGAAAGTTTGCATTCTGTGCTTCTCAGTCGCTTTAAAGCAAGATCATAAGATCTACCAAATTCAACTTCTTGCGTTTTGAACGGTAACTCAACACTGAATTTACCTTTATGAGTTCTGGTATAGGTATTAATAAATACACTCTCCGCCCTTTCCTCATTGTCGCTATAATGAACAACATCCTGGACGTCTTCCGTTTCCCAAAATTTTGTAAGCGCCTTGTCTATGTCGAAGTTATTAAAGAAAATGCCAACGCCATTTTCCTTGGTATCGTGAGCTAAATCTCCACTAACGATCCAGCCTAGTTTAGATGAAAATGCGCTTAGATGTTCAGTAGGCCCTCTTACCTTTTCGCCGATGAGAATTTCTAAGAATTTGTCACTCCCTAATAATATGTCAATAGACGATGGCACATAAAATTGTGGATCAGCCAACTCAAGTGATAGAAACGGTGAATATTGATTATTCTCCAGCAGATGTACTGGCATAGATGACGCAATGGTTGGCATTATCAAGGCAAGAACATTAAATGACCAGCCGCCCACATTGGACCTTATGTGCAGCGAAACCCATCCATGCGAAATACCTGTAGGAGCATTGTTTAACCCATATCTTGGTATACGAGCGTGCTGGCGTCGTAGTCCCAAACGTCGTACACAACTTTCGCTGATAATTGTTTTCTCGGCACCACTGTCTAAGAGCAACCGACACTGTTGTTGCTCGCCATAACAATCCTGAACCTTGCATACTGCAGTCGGGAGAAGCGTGTTAATTTCAGGTAAAGTGTTTAAGTTTATGTTCACAGCGTTTGCCTCCGCATGTTGCCCCGGCTGAATTGAATTGCTATCTTCATGCAGAAGGCTGTGATGACGCCTATGACAAGTTCGACAAGAAAACTTAGAGCGACAATTGTGGGATATATTGCCCGTCTTCAAGCAATTGTAACAAACACGTTTACTCCCAACCAATTCTCTCCTTTCTTTACCTCCCATTTTTAAGAATGCACTGCATTGTGATAATTCATGCGAAGCTTGGCACTTTACACATCGCGCTTGAACGTCTACAGTTGTTTGATTAGCTCTCACACCTACAATACGATTGCGTGCACTAGCTGTAGATGTAGATGTTGCTGTAGCAGACTCTAACGCCAAGCATGTCGTATCTAGGAAGTTTAGAAACTCATTAAAAGTGGGAAAATCAATATTCGATTTGTTAAACTTAGCCCATTCTTGGGTGGTAGTCGAATCTAATTTTGACAAAAGAATATTGATGAGCCAAATGTCACGTTTTTCTGCCTCCTCTCCCAAGGCGCGCAGCCCTCGTACCACCTCATCTGCATTATCGTATAGTTTGCGTAGATTAATAGCTGATTGACTGCTCAACGACGAAAAATTTACGAACCTAATTATGTGCTCTTTAGCAATGACACCCAACTTGTTGTAACGCGAGTAGAGTTTGCTCCAAGCTTCCGGATAGTTATCATTTGATTCCGGAATATGCCCAATAATTGTTGTTGTTGTTGTTAGCAGTGCTTCGCCCTGCCCAAAGGGCCAGAACACTCCTAGTTGTCATCGGGCTCTTCTAACGGAAGTTATGCCCAATAATGTCATATGCCGGTTCTACTAAGTAGCTTTTAAGCAGCTTTTAAGCAGCTTGTGGATCGCGCTGACATAGGAGTCGTGGAACGATTTCCATTCAGTTAAGACACCAGAGAATGGCTTTATTTTCAATTTCGGCAGAAAACTTAACTTAGACGCAGCCACCTGCCTTGACAAATTGTTGAGAATCTCTGTCTGTGATGATAAAATGGTTGAGACTGCTGCATCGTGCCTCGTTGACTCAAAAGCTACTGCGTCATTCGCTGCCCCCGTCGCCCTCTCCGAAATAACTAATCTTATTTTGCTTTTTAACGTAAGCACGCGCTCCTCGAACTCTTCTAAATCAGCCTCAATCTCTTCCATTGTATTGTCCTCGCCATCACTTCTCTCGACCATAATGTCAATAATCTCCTTATACTCGCGCCATACCTCTTCCAGGCGCTCCAAACGACACTCCCAATCTGCTAATGGTTGATCAACGCCATTGGACGCCACAAACGTCGATATTCTTGTGACGGCCCCCTTCATCATTGCTCGTTTGGCCTTCAATTTTTGCATTTTGAATTAAAACCCGAGTACAGTGCTTTTTGCAGAACAGAACGATGCCAACCCGTGTTAACAAAATTAATTTAATATAAACGCGTCTAATCCGGATCGTAGGATCAAAAAATGTATGCGATTAAATGGACTGTATGTAAGTAACAACGCTAGTTTGCTATTTCTGCGAAAATACAAATAACTTTATTAACAAATAGAAAATAGTTCTGCACACTGAGCTCTTATTTTGCGACTGACTTTTCATATTTGCATTTATGTCTTAACTACCCTAAGAATAGCCTGATAATTTTACCGTAAGCTCAGGTGATGAAAAGAGAAATATGTAAATTCAAGTTCAAATGCCTGTATACATAAAGGCACAGCAATAAAACAAAGATATGTTTTTTTTTTTTTTTTTTTTTCAGAGGAGGAAGCATCGAAAGCCTCACAGTCAGTGTATGACTTTAACACACTAAACCTCCTACCGTGATGTACCGATCCCCACGGTACTACCGTCAAGTATTCCGTCGGGAGGTGGTTTGAGCACAAGTCTCAACGTCAGTTGGTCAGCGTTACTGTACTAATTCAGTTCTTAGCTGGGGATCTTTTGTTAGATTTTTCATTCATCTTGTCTAAAGTATTGATCATATTGATCAAAGAAAGTCGTTCTTGTCCAACTACCAAAGATATGTATATAGATATAGCTATATAGGCATGTACTTACACTACATCTACTTACTTATTCTGTCTCACTAACTCTTCTGCATCTAGCCGGTTGGAGTGGCCGTGTTTCCGGCCCGCATCTATAATGATTCAGTACGTTTATAAGTAATCACTTATACTCACAACATATTCAGTTACAAGGTAATGCAGTGGGGAGGCCGCGTCCCCAATCTGCTCCTTCTGGTTTGTGTCACGTGGACCAGGCGGTTGAAAGGCCGTGTTTCCACCCGCATCTGAGATTCTTACATACTCTTAAAATTTTGTTTGCAGGTCAATACAGTGGAGAGGCTGAATCTCCAATCTGCAATCTGCACCTCTGATATAGGTTTGTTAAACTAGGTGGTTGAAAGGCCGTGTTTCCACCTACGTTTGAGATACTTACGTACTCTTAAAATTTTGTTTGCAGGTCAATACAGTGGAGAGGCTGAATCTCCAATCTGCAATCTGCACCTCTGATATAGGTTTGTTAAACTAGGTGGTTGAAAGGCCGTGTTTCCACCTACGTTTGAGATACTTACGTACTCTTAAATTTTTTTTTTTGTTTGCAGGTCAATACAGTGGAGAGGCTGAATCTCCAATCTGCAATCTGCACCTCTGATATAGGTTTGTTAAACTAGGTGGTTGAAAGGCCGTGTTTCCACCTACGTTTGAGATACTTACATACTCTTAGAATTTTGTTTGCAGGTCAATACAGTGGAGAGGCTGAATCTCCAATCTGCAATCTGCACCTCTGATATAGGTTTGTTAAACTAGGCGGTTGGAAGGCCGTGTTTCCAACCCGCCTCTTGTTTTTTCCGTGTTTGTTTGCTTTTTCTTCAGTCTTCCCTGCTGCGGCGCAGCCGTTCCAGACTTCTAAGCCACTTCATGGCTTCTGCGATTACCTCGCACGCTGCCATCCACTTTTGTTTACTTCGTAGCATGTGACCAACCAGCGACTCGGGAGTGTAGTCCTCATCGGCTATGCTGCGTAGTTTACTTCTAAAGCTGTACGATCTGGGGCATTCGAAGAACACGTGGTAGACATCTTCCACTGCCTCGCCTCCACAGTGATCGCATACGTTGTTGCTTTCGTGCTTAAACCGATAAAGGTATTGTTTAAAGCATCCGTGGCCGCTTAAGAACTGAGTCAGATAAAAATCTACCTCCCCGTGTGTTCTCGTTACCCATGTTTTAATATCTGGTATACAGCGGTATGTCCAGCGCCCCTTATTCGATATGTTCCATCTGTTTTGCCAATTTTGAATACTAATCTCGCGTGCTTCGGACCGCGAGTTTCTATCCTCAAACGTTGTGGCTGCTTCTTTTGCCAATATGTCAATTGGGCACAAGCCTGAGATTACCAGTGCGGCATCGTCTGATACCGTTCTAAAAGCGCTACAAACTCGGAGAGCACACAAGCGATAGGTCGACTTTACCCCACGTAGGTACGACTGATGCTCCATGGCGTGCTGCCATACCGGAGCCCCGTAGAGTAGTTGGCTCTTCACGACACCTGCCAGTAGCTGACGCCGCCCTTGCTTTGGACCTCGTGCGTTTAGCATTATCCTCGATAACGATGATATGGTTTTCGCTGCTTTCTCGTTAGCGTATTCTAGATGTGTTTTGAAAGACAGCCTCCTGTCTATCATGATTCCCAGATACTTAACTGCCGGCATTGTTTCAATGTCGTGGTCTCCGATTCTTATCGTGACCTTCTCTACCTTCTTCCTGCTTGATACTAGTACTGCCTCTGTTTTGTGCTCCGCAAGCTGTAGTCCATGTTGCATGAGCCATGATTGAACGCTGGCTATGCTTACATTAGTTTTTCCACCTATATCACTTAAGTGTTTGGCAGTAACAATCAATACCATATCATCCGCGAATCCGATAATCTTAACTCCATTAGGTACTTTAAGTCGCAGCACTCCGTCGTACATAATGTTCCATAGTAATGGGCCGAGCACCGACCCCTGAGGAATCCCGCCTGTGACATGGAGCTTTTCCGTGCCATCTGCAGTTTCGTATTGCAGCAGACGTCCGTCAAAATAGCTGCGGATTATGCGTCTCAGATAATAGGATATACCTACCCTGTCTAGGGTATCCAGGATTTTCGCCCAGTTAGCGCAATTGAATGCGTTCTTTACATCTAAGGTCACGATAAGGCAGTATTCCTTAGATCCCTCGAGCCAGCGTGTGCCGCTTATTGCATCTTGAGCGGTATCTCTAGCCACGTTCACGGCATCTATGGTGGGTCTGCCTCTTCTGAACCCAAACTGGTTGTCAGATATGCCACACACTTCTTCTATTTCCTTTTCCAGACGATTGTAGATTACTCGCTCTAGAATTTTGCCTGCCGAGTCGAGCAGGCATATGGGCCTGTAGCTGGATGGTTCCACCAGGTTTTTTCCGGGCTTCGGTAGTAGCACCAAATTTTGGCGTTTCCATATCGAAGGGAATGTCCCCTCAGCTAGGCATACAGTGAATAAATTCGCGAATGTAGACGTCTTATAATTAACCGCCACCTTCAGTGCTTTGTTGGGCACGCAGTCCGGACCAGGAGACTTGTTGTCGTCTAGTCTCTTAACCGCTAGGAGCACTTCCTCCACCGTCACTTCATTAAATGCATGTAATGGAGTATTTGACGTAGGGGAAACTAGTTTTCTTTGCGTCGGAAAGAGAGTATCGACCACTTTTTTGAGGAATGACGGGCATGTTGGTATGGCTTCGCGTTTGGTTTTCAACTTTTTCAAGACCAATTTGTAAGCCGTACCCCATGGGTCATTTTCAGCCTCATCGCAGAGGTTGAGAAAGCATTGTCGCTTACTATTCGCTATTGCCGCCTTCAAAGCATGACGTGCAGCTTTATAGGCAGCTCTGTACTCTAAAAAGGTTGGCCTATCTCGTGATCTTTGGGAGCGCCGCCTCGCCCGGATACACTCTCTCCTTAGCGTTTGTATGCTGTCGTTCCACCAATACGCCGAGCTTTGCTGTTTTCGTATGGTCTTTCTGGTCATCGACGCGTCGCATGCTCCTTTGATATCGGCCATTATTTTAGTGGCTATAAGATTCGCGCTGCCTGTATACTCAGTTGCTGGTAGCATTGCCTTGAACACATCGGGGTCGAAGGTGTTGACCTTCCAACCCCGCCTCCTCACGGATGTTTGGTTGGTGGGAGTCCTTCCACCGTCTACTTTGATGTCCAATATTATTGCAGAGTGATCGCTTTGAGTATAGCACTCTCTAATCTTCCACTCGCACATCCTGAACATATTTTCACTTACGAACGTAATGTCGATTATGGAACCGAAGCCATTTCTGGAAAATGTATGTTGCTCACCTGTATTAAGTAGTAGTTTTGTATGTTTGCCAACTCCGTTTAATCAAGTAGCCCATGCGTACTGATGATCGATGGTATGTGCACTTGCACAGCTGATGCGCGGAGTTATATTCATGCTCCTGGGACGGAAACGCGTCTTTTGATACCTCTCCCGACATTTTTGGACGCGTATTAGCGCTCGGTACCCCACGTAAACGATTACCAAAATATTTAAAATCGGTTGAGCCGATCCGGAGATCTTACGGTATATAAGAACGCCAATTCATTTTTATATATAAAGATAGATTACAAATTCTTCACCATAACATAGATTATGAAAAAGGACGGAATAACAACCTATATTCACAATAAAAACTTTTCATTCATCACTTTTTCAACATTCGCAATAGTAGCGAAAAGGAATTCACCATTTGTATTTTTAAATATAAAACGGAAAAAATCTGTATGGCATTAAGTTCCCTACAGGAACATTTCAGTTAGAATACCAGTGATCTCAACTGACCACAATTTATATGGTAGCTAAACTTCTTTAGCTAATATATGATTAAATTAAAGATTTAGAAAATGTTTTGTTCTATATAAATAAACACTATGTCCGATAGAATAAAGAAAAGGAAAAATTTTGAAAATCGGTTAAGCCGTTATTGAGTATTAGCTAAAAAAAATTGTAAATTGAGATTAGAAAAAAAAGAATTTATGTGGTAAATGAGACATAAAACAGATTGGAAACATTAAAGAAAAAATATTTAAAATCGGTTGAGCCGATCCGGAGATCTTACGGTATATACGAACGCCAATTCATTTTTATAAACCTATATAGATAGATTACAACGTCTTCACCATGATATAGATTACAGGCCATTCACCACAATGTTTGAGCCATCCACCACAATAAGGTAGCGAAAAGGAATTCACCATTTGGAAAAATTACGGAATAAAAATCTATAATCACAATCAAAACTTATGGTTGTTGTCTTCCCTACAGGAACATTTCAGTTAGAATACCAGTGATCTCAACTGACTACAATTTATATATTAGCTAAACTTCTTTAGCTAATATATGATTAAATTGAAGATTTAGAAAATGTTTTGTTCTATATAAATAAACACTATGTCCGATAGAATAAAGAAAAGAAAAAATTTTGAAAATCGGTTAAGCCGTTATTGAGTATTAGCTAAAAAAATTTTAAATTGAGATTAGAAAAAAAAGAATTTATGTGGTAAATGAGACATGAAACAGATTGGAAACATTAAGGAAAAAATATTTAAAATCGGTTCAGCCGATCCGGAGATCTTACGGTATATACGAACGCCAATTCATTTTTATATATAAAGATAGATTACAAATTCTTCACCATAACATAGATTATGAAAAAGGACGGAATAACAACCTATATTCACAATCAAAACTTTTCATTCATTCACTTTTTCAACATTCGCAATAGTAGCGAAAAGGAATTCACCATTTGTATTTTTAAATATAAAACGGAAAAAATCTGTATGGCATTAAGTTCCCTACAGGAACATTTCAGTTAGAATACCAGTGATCTCAACTGACCACAATTTATATGGTAGCTAAACTTCTTTAGCTAATATATGATTAAATTAAAGATTTAGAGAATGTTTTGTTCTATATAAATAAACACTATGTCCGATAGAATAAAGAAAAGGAAAATTTTTGAAAATCGGTTAAGCCGTTATTGAGTATTATTTAGCTAAAAAAAATTTAAATTGAGATTAGAAAAAAAAGAATTTATGTGGTAAATGAGACATGAAACAGATTGGAAACATTAAAGAAAAAATATTTAAAATCGGTTGAGCCGATCCGGAGATCTTACGGTATATACGAACGCCAATTAATTTTTATATACATATATAGATTATAGTATAGATTTAACTTAAACAATGTTTAAAACGTATTACTAAGTCAACAAAAAAAAAATAAGTGTGTTTTTGAAAAATTATCAAGCTTGATAAATAGTTAAGAAAAAAATATTTCATTTTTAGAAAAACTCAAAATTATTTTTATTTTTGCGTCAAAGCCAAATGAAGTCATTTTAATTCTGACTCAGAGTTCAAAACGCTTGAAATATTTTTTCTGATTTTTTATCATGAACACAGAATCGGAGGGTAAGGTTGTTCAGAATCGTTAGCAACTTAGAAAAGTGTTTTTTACACACAATTTACTTACCTTTCCATTTTGATTCTTGTTCGCAAAATAAACATATGGCATTTAGGAATGTTACTCGACAAAGTTAACCGATTTAGGTATTTGTTATCGGTGAGGGAAACTAAGTTGCCACATGGTACACAATAAAACTAATATAATAATTTCGACGTCGATTATAAAAGAAATAAAAACTTTCTTCATTTTTCAATACAATTTGTACAAATAAATTTGGAGCCAAAAAAGAGCTAAAAATGAAAAAAAGGACTAGAAAAAGAGCTAGGAGCTAAAACAGAATTTTGGAGCTAAACGCCAAAAAAAAGAGCTAGATCTAGCTCTAAAAGCACCAAAATGGCAACACTGCTAGTAAGCTCTTTACGAGGCATATGTTCCCCCAGGAAGCAAGTGACAGATGGGATAAGATTAGTACCTGCTGTTACGAAAAATTGATATGGCCAGAAACTAGTGGGAGTAGGTCGGACGACCTACTTAAACTCAGAAGAGAAGAGCTCCCTCTACTTATGGGGCTTATAAGGGGCATATAGGTCTAGTCAGACATGCAGAAAGGTTGGGCATCCCCTTTAATGAGTTCTGCAGAAGCTGCAGAGGTGAGGAAGAGCCTGAAACTAAGAGGTTGAAATATCTGGGGTCGGGTATTCTCCGGCACCTCGGCGAACTAGCCAATACCAGGCCAAAGGATATCCGCAAAATGGGTCGAGTAGGGGGTCGTTTAAAGATCCATGTGGTATCACAACGGGACCTCCGGGCCTATCTGTGCTAGCTCAAATGCTAGCAGCCACTGCAACCTACCTACACAAAACTGATTCTTAGTATAGCATCATGGTTTGAGGGGCTAGGATAAGTTGATCGAAAAATTGTATGTGTAGCGGTCGATATGTACACGTCAGTGTTGAAACTCATTATTCCGTTTGATTTGTTCACAACGCCAGTATTACTGTACCCTTCTTTCGGCAAAATAATGTTCCCCTTATCTAACCTCTGTCCGCCCTTTGACTAGTTTTAGGGTTAAAAATCTGCCCGTCGCTGATTTAAATTATTCCTCCTGTATAGAAAGGGGGTGCGGGGCACCTGACGCCTTGTATGCATTGTATGTATTTGGGGCAAACACTTGTGGCTCTGAGGTATAAGAGCGGAATTGGCCTCCTCTTTTTTGCTGTGAAAACTCCCGATTTTTGATTGCAAACATAAACGGTTTATTAGACCTCGAGTGATGCAATGGCGCAATCTTTGTTCTGCTTTGTGCAGTGGTTTCTGAGTGATGTCCAGAAACGTTTGAAAAGAGGTGCCACCATTTTGGAAAAAATGATAAAAAAACCCATGTCATTTTATCACGCACAACACATGTATTTTTTTTTATTGATTTTCCCCAAACCACATGTATAAATTGAAAAACAGATTGGTATGCGTATATCTTCAGACACTTGTTACTACCGGACACACATTTTTGGCTTCTTTTTTATATACATACATATGTACTAGAGGGCCTAGCGGCTTCAGTGTTGCCGATGTGCTGATTGGTTTACTTTTAACCACAGTCATTTTATTGAGAATCAAGTTTTTGGCCCTTGCTCCACTGTGAAAGGTCTATGAAAAAAGGAAACAAATGAATGAAAAGAGGAAAGGTGAGAAATTAAGAAGTACACATGAGGTGTTAGAAGTTCTTTTCATTTAGCATTATATGTAATATTAATACCATTTAACTCCCTATATATTTTAGGACTTTACCATATATACTTGCAGAGATATGCAGTACGGAAAATCTGGTTTGTACCAACATCTGTCCAGGCGTCTAGGAGTGGTAATCGGAGAAGGGTTCTAGTAGATAGAGAAATTTGAGATGTAGATTATGTGTTAGAAGCAAATGGAGAAGGTAAAGAAAAGTAGATGTATACGAGCATGAGGGAGAGGCAAAAGTAGAAAGATATAGGGATACATGAAGAGGAAGCTTCTAGTGGGGAGGGAAAAGAATACAACTTGTTAAACGTAGACAGTGCAACTATTTGTTTATGCTAACGACATTGATGAAATTGACCTTAACAACCGCTGCCGTTCTTCTGCTTATTTGATGGTGAACTAGGGCGAAAAAAATTACATGTTGTCCGGAGCAAAGAGTTAGCGCATTTTCGTCTTTACAACCGCGCCACGGTTGCCTGTTATAATTTCTATGGGTTCCGTGTACCTGTGAACCAGCACTAACATCAACAATAATTTCAGGCTAGAAATACCACGAAGAATTACGCTTCCAAACAAATGCTACTCGGACTGAGTAGGCAATTGGAAAGTAAAGTTCTCTTTGACGAACGAAAATAACCCTCTGTAAGTCACTCTTCGCATCAGTCCCAATAAATGGTATCGTCGCTAACAAAGATTTAATGCACAAAGTAGGCGTACAGACCTGTAGTGGAATTCACATTTTGTCATACCGATATTTATCACGATATTTGGTATTAACTAACTATTTTTTCTCGATTTTCGCTTATTCGCAATCAGCTGTTTCGCAAAGTAAACGACACACAATTTGCAGTTGTTTTCTATATCGTTAAATAAAAAGGACATAGTTTGAATTTTTTATTAAAAATTGAAATAATAATACTATATCCATATTATTATTATTAAAAAATGGCATTTCAGAACATAGATTATGTTTTATAGCGAGATGAGAAATCCTTTGCTTGCATCGTTATAGATAAGTTAGTGAATCGCATATTCGATAGTGCGAGCGACCGAATCGCTATTGAAAATCTCGAAAAATCGAACCGATCGAATCGCTATAAGTTAGTGAATTCCACTACTGGTCTTAGTATATATAGTACAAGGAAAAACGTCTACCAAGAAACCGAATTTCAAGCAAAATACTTTTCTTTGTAAATATGATTTATTTTGTTAGTTTCAACAAAAGCAAAGGTCTTCCAAGGCACCAAAATCCAGGCAAATCGTATCATAAGTACTATCGTTTTGAATAGTGTAAAATTTTCCGGAATCTTATGAATCTGTTACCTTTTCTTGACTTGCAAACAAATTCACAAACTTACACATTTATAATAGTATTAAGATAACATCACAATTTTAGTAAACGAAAAAACCAATAAGTGTGCACTCGGTTTTCAAAATTTAAATTTGTATTGAAATGTATGCTTGCCGTTTTTAATTTCAATGTTTTTATACCCAGCGTACTAGTACTAGTAAAAGGGTATTATAATTTTGTCCACATAACGGTACTATGTAACGGCACAAAATAATCGAGTTAGATATAGAGTTCCATATATGAAAGTTCTTAGGTTGAAAAGAGGAATTGATTAAGGCATGTCCGTCCGTCCGTCTGTCCGTCCGTGTACACGATAACTTGAGTATGAAATTTTGCATACAGGTTACTTTCTGGCCAAGGTAGGTTGCTATTGAAAATGGGCGAAATCGGATGATAACCACGCCCCCTTTTTCGATATCGAAAATTTCGAAAATCACATAAATTGACATAACTTGCGTAAAAACTGAGATATTTGCATGGAATTCGGTGTATTGGTTACTTTCTGGCCAAGGTAGGCTGCTATTGAAAATAGACGAAATCGAATTATAACCACGCCCCCTTTTGCGATATCGAAAGTTTTGAAAATTACATAAATTGACATAACTTGGGTAAAAACTGAGATATTTGTATGGAATTTGTTATGTAGGCTACTTTCTGGCCAAGGTGAGCTGCTGTAAAAATTTTCGAAATCGGATGATAACCACGCCCACTTTTTCGATATCGAAAGTCACATAAATTAACATAAGTTGAGTAAAACTAGAGATATTCGCATGAAATTTGGTACACAGGTTACTTTCTGGCCAAGGCAGGTTGGTGTTTAAAATGGGCGAAATCTGATGATAACCATGATATAGAAAATTTCAAATAAGATTCTAGGGCCTATATCATTGCCAAGTCATGGTATTGTATCCCGTTCTGAAAACTAACGCTGGGTATTTAATGTTCGGTTCACCCGAACTTAGACTTCCTCACTTGTTTATTTTACTTTAATTTATTTTGTTCTATACAGAACTGGGAGGGTTGTTGTTGTTGTTGTTTTAACAACAAAATCACTCCCCGAAGGTTTTGGGGAGTGTTGTCGAAATAACAGTCCTTGGCCGGATATGAATCCGGTACGCTCCGGTACTCCCTTGCGGTACTGCCCGACTGTCGTGGGAGCGATTTGGTATGACCAGTGCAACCTTCTAGGTCATGTCATCCCTCCTTCCGAAAGGAAAGAGAAGATGGGTAATGAGAGGTGGGAGGCATCATATCCGTAGATCAACCATCGAGTTGCACATCATTACCTTTGTGCATATTGGTCGCCTCTTACGACCGGTATGCCTACCGCGGGCATATTCTAAGCCCCAACCCGCAGGGGAAGAACTGGGAGGGTGCAGAGCACCTGTTACACCTTGTATGTATTCATTGGGGTCGAGCACTCTTGGCTCTGAGGCATTGCACGGGATTGGCTTCCTCATTTTCGTTTGGAAAAACCCCCGTTGGGTTAAGTCGCTTAAACACAATTAATAATTGCAATTGTGAAAAAAATGGTTTATTATTATTAATTGCCTCATAATACAATCAAAAAATTACTTATAATTTGTTTAATTGTATTTCATTTCATTTGAAATAATAAAAAAAATTATAAAATAATGCCACGAGCATATTAAATTTTAATTTCAATTACATAGTTTTAAATCAATTTATTTAGTAACAATTAATTTGATTGTCATTGATTTAATTGCTTAATTGTAAGTAACAAATGGATAAAAGTTTAATTGATTAACGCTGAACTCTGATTTTACCTAGTATTTTGTGCAAACATATTGATTTTTATTGAAGAAATAAGTAAATAAAGCACTGGATTTATATTGGAACGAATTTCCGTCGTCCCTTGTCAATTTTGGTTTTGTAGCAAACCGGTTTCGTCGATGCGACATCTTCAATGCTTTATTTCGTTCTCCACCCTGTCGGAAAACACAACAACCAAACAAACGCAAATAAAGCACTGTTTTTGGTTCTGCCGATGTCTTTATAGTTTTCTAGAATTAACTTTAATTTGTTAAAGCTTCTTAATCTTAAAAATTGAATTCGTGGCTGAGAGCTGCTGGACTTTTCAATGAAAGTGATGCGAGAAGGAATATACGCTGACTTCAATGTTTTTGTATTCCCTTATCATAGTAAAGCAAATCAACCTGTGTCCTAGTTTTGATGACTACAAGACTGCTGAAGGAGCCAATAATTTGCCCGTCACTGCTTTAGAAATTATTTATGTGCTTGAAAATACCTAATGGCCAGGGATGATTACTATCGAAATTGGCATCCCTATTTGTCACTGACTAGTACTCTCGTAGTGTAAGGCTTTGCAACATTTGTCTAGCATCCGAAAATGTTAAAGTCGATCGAACTTTTTACATAAATAAAATTACATTGAATATCGATACTAAAATACACATTTACTTTTATAGGGCTGTGATAGAATATGTACGGCTTCATAGAATCCAAAAAGTGCATCCACAACCTTTTTTCTATAACTCAGATATATACATATGTATGAGTACACACAGTTCTACTCATATGCATTTAAACATTTTTTGGTAAGCACAAGATAGTTATCGACAAAGTGTGGTTCGTTTATTAAAAATTAAATCCCTATTAGAAGATTCCATAATTTTCAAAATGTCTAACATATATTTGCTAAGTTCTAGTTCAAACCCGTATACAAGAAGTAAGTAAAAAAGTGGATTGATTTAAAGTAAGATGTGTCATGTTTGTGAGCATATACAATATACTCAGAGCAGTGCAAAAGTCCATTATAATTGAACAAACATATGTAGATATATAACTTAGATTTTCGTTTGGTTGTGCTACCGGCATTAAATAGCAAGCAATTGGCATGGAGAAATTACATGAATACCAAGGCGTTTCTGGGCGCTTTCATGATTGGCGGGAGTCTTTGAAAGGAAAACTTTCAAGCTTTAAGGAAGGAAATAATGTAAACATTTTTGAAATTGCAAAAAAAAATGTGAGTGATCAATTAAAAGGAAATACAAGTGCATGTCAGGACTATTCACATGTATACAGGTAAGATATAATAATGATGTAGACCGAAATATTAAAATTCAACTTTATTACTTGATCTCTAGTTTACATCTGAATTAACATTAAATTTTAAATGAAGCTTACACCTAAAACTAAAGAGATTAGTTTTTAAATATAACGGTTCTTAATACTAATTGTGTTCAAGTTCTCTCTTATGACTAATCTTAAATGTACTCTTAATACTAACTCTTATAGTTATGCTTATAATACATAACTCCTCTACCCTAGGGCGTTTGCGTCTCAACAAACATTAGCAAGATTTAGTAAAATACTGTGTGAAAAAGAATAAGTTAACATTAACATTTTACACTAAATATTGATTTAAAATAATACTTTGCAATAAGCCATTTCCTTTAAAATCTTCCTGATATTTATATTTTCTTTTTAATTGTGATTTATAATACTTTTTATTTTGTTTTGTAGATGTATCGAAAACGTAGTTTCCTTCCTTAACATAGTTTTGAAGTTCTTTGTATTTTGGTTCAGCTTTTGCAATTGTTCTTGTTTGTACAATGCTCTGTTGTTGGTTAATTGACTGATTTCTATTTTCATTTAACTTATTTATTCGCTCTGTTTTATCTTCCTCATATTTTTTACTTAAGTCATTAATATAATCTTTGTCAAAATTTTTTAATATAAAATCTATAGGACGTTTCTTTGTTGTAGTGTGAATTGTATTATTAAAAATAATGAATATTTGAAATAGTTTTTCGTTCAACTCTAGTCCTTTCTTACTTTTATCTACGTTCATTATTCTCAAATGCTCATTTAATGTACCATGTAACCTCTCAATATCTGCATTACCGGTTTTTAAATAAGGGGTAGTTTTGTGAATTTCGATATCATTTTCCTTCAGGAACAAAGCGACAGCACTATGCAATATACATCTCTCGTTATCAAAAACAATTGTATTCATTTTGCCTAAAAACTGTATACG
This sequence comes from Sphenella marginata, assembly GCA_951509765.1. Classification (NCBI taxonomy): domain Eukaryota; kingdom Metazoa; phylum Arthropoda; class Insecta; order Diptera; family Tephritidae; genus Sphenella; species Sphenella marginata. The sequence continues at coordinate 44,754,667 of OX608079.1, read as the reverse complement.
CTGTCTTAAAGCGTCTAATATCGCTATCCAATTTCTATCGTTTAGTTTGTGAAAAGTTGCATATTTCGAAAATTTGTCTATTGTGGTTAAAAACATACAATTTCTGTTAGGATACCAAATATCACTATGTACAATATCATTGAAATGAGTTGGATTTTTCGTTATTTGGTATGGCATTTTTGGTTGATTTCTATCATGCTTAGCGAGCTGTAATTTCTGTCAATTTAGTAACCGATCTGTATAAAATTAATCTGCTATTTTAAAAACTATTAATGTACATATTTTGAGAGGTTATGAAAAGGGCATCATCTTCGCAATATATAGCTTTTTTCACTAAAAATTTACTGTTTATATTTAATAGATCAGAAGACTCGCTATTGACAACATAAGTATGGCATTTTTATACCCAGCGTACTAGTACTAGTACAAGGGTATTATAATTTTGTCCACATAACGGTACTATGTAACGGCGCAAAATAATCGAGTTAGATATAGAAAGTTCTTAGGTTGAAAAGAGGAATTGATTAAGGCGTGTCCGTCCGTCCGTCTGTCCGTCCGTGTACACGATAACTTGAGTAAAAATTGAGATATTTGCATGAAATTTTGCATACAGGTTGCTTTCTGGCCAAGGTAGGTTGTATTGGTTACTTTCTGGTCAAGGTAGGCTGCTATTGAAAATAGACGAAATCGAATTATAACCACGCCCCCTTTTTCGATATCGAAAAAATAGTAATATTGGGTCCGCTAGATACATCTATAACTTTGATCGGCACTTCATAGATCTTAAGATCAGACAAACGTGTTACGCTCTTCACACAGACAGGTTGCGCTCTTTTCCTACCAAACGATTTAGTCGTCGCTGAACAAGTGGCAAAACAACATCGCGCATGGTTGTCGCATATTTGCGCAGCGAATGTGAAAAATATGTATGTACGCACGTATAATTGGCAGGAGTATTAAAAATTATAGGGGTAGTAAATAAAAAAAAAACTTAATAAATTAAATAAAAATTGCAAAGGGATTAATCATCATAAAATATTTGCATTCCGCTGTCGCCAGATTAAATCTAATTCTATTTTGAAAAAACGAAAGGAAGAGTAAATAACTTGTAAAATAAGTTCCAATTATTACAGAATATGTCTCTTTCACACTTTTTACAAAATTTTTTTCTACTTTTCGCACCTGTCGCCCCTGCTCTCATTATAATCATGTCGCCAATACTGTCGCAAATATCGTCAAGCTGTCGCAAATATCGTCAAGCTTCAGTTTTTCGTCGTTGTCGTTCGCCGCCGTCGTGTTCATTGTGGACGGGCCTATTTTTTGCTATTGTGTTTTTACCGATGTTACTCTCTTGCCTCTCTTTCAAATCATTGCTTTTGTAGTTGCACCACAAATTAGCTCAGTGATTTAGCTTAATAACTTTGACCTTTGAATGACTTTGATGAATGATAGTTGACGGAAATTTTGCTTCAACTCCTTGACCTTCAAATGTTTTTGTACGACCAATGTATTGGACTTTGACAGAGCATACAATGCTGCAGATTTCACTTATTCACTTGATATTTCTTTAATATTTTTACGTTTTTTCTTTTTTTTTAATATAAGTTTTTATTTTGGATTTAAACTTCAAGTCTCGTAAAGTGTTGTACACTTTGTGTGTTTTCAAGTTATTCTGTTGAGTCTGAATTTCACAATTTTTCGGTAATTATTATTATTGTTTTTTCCTTAATTTTGTTTAAGGTGTAAAGCGTAAAATTCTTTAATTTTAGAGAAACTCTATTTTTTTCCGAAATTTAAATTAATGTGGTATATTAATTACTAATTTTCCACGAACCGTAAGTTCAACCGTTGACTGCGCCAATAGTGATGTAGACCGAAATATTAAAATTCAACTTTATTACTTGATCTCTAGTTTACATCTGAATTAACATTAAATTTTAAATGAAGCTTACACCTAAAACTAAAGAGATTAGTTTTTAAATATAACGGTTCTTAATACTAATTGTGTTCAAGTTCTCTCTTATGACCAATCTTAAGTGTACTCTTAATACTAACTCTTATAGTTATGCTTATAATACATAACTATATAAGTCCATATGTGCGTATAGTGCGTTTTACAGGAGCGCACAGAGGCATTGCAAATCCCGGGAAAAAAGTTGGGGGGAGGAGGGCCGTCCTGCTGGAATTTGTTTATACCCACCTTACACTTGATACTAAGACCCAAGTCATACAACTTGAATCAATGTGTTAATAGTTTTTAGCGGCTTCTCTGATTATAGCATTGCTCATGAAATGTTCTTCAATATATTACCAACTATACTTGCTTCCGTGCTTCCATGGCACTAAATTCCTTTGTGGCATCTTCGTAACTGATCGAACTGGCTTTTTCGTGCTCTATTCAAATAATCAGCAAGTCGTTCAATCTAACAACAGCCTCAGGGACTTACACATTATACATACGTTGAAATATTTTACCTCACTCTATGCTAGAATAGACCTTTTTACAAAATTTTGAAAATGTTTAAATAAAACACGTATCGATTATTTTTCGTTGCACTACAGTATGCCATAAAAAATTATATTTACAAAAATTACGCGAGTTTTTATTTTGCATATATAGATACGAGTATTACTGTGCATGTAAGTGGCGTTATTTTTCATCTTTTCTTAAAAGGCTGTATCTCAGTCAATTGCCCCTGTTGCCCTGTCTTTGTGCGACCCTGTCGGTTTATAATATAACAATGTCAAAATATAACTTTCTGAATATTTTTCTACAAAATTCAGAATACAAATTTACATCATTCTCAAAGAATAACCCCCTATTTAGAAAAAATAAAATTGCTTTCTGACTGACCGTTCCATACAAATTTTGAATTAGAAAAGCTGTACAAGCCGCTTTCTTTTTTTATGGTTGGATGGTTTGTTGGAGTGGCGAGTCCCAGTGACTCCAATTAGCGCTATCGCGCAGTTTTGATAACACAGCTCGTGAACTAACTAATGAAGATTATTACAGAAAATTAGCGTGGTGGGACTCTTACACCCCTATGTATAGATCCTATCTATGTATATCCATGCCGTTGAGTCCAATAATTTTAGAAGTTCCCCAATCTTCATCTCGCTTAGCTCGGAGAGTCTCCCAATCAGGGGTTTTCCCAGAAATTTTGTTCTGCTCCTGCAGTGCGCCGGACAGCCGCACAGCAGGTGCTCCACAGTCTCTTCCATTCCCGGAAGGCTGCAACTGCGGCACGTGGTATTGTGCTCCATGCCCATCCGTGCGGCGTGCGCCCCGATAGTCCAATGACCCGTGAGGGCTGAAACTAGTCTGAAAAGGTTCCTTCTGTTATTCCTGAGAAGGGTCGAAGATCGTGCTTCATTGTACGAAGGCCATTAACACCTTGACACTCTGCAGGACTGCAGACGCTTCCATCTATCCGTAGCCTCCCCAAGCCAGTGCTGAGAGACCCGACCCTTGAGCAGTCCCAGCGGTGCAAGGGCCTCCTTCGCCATGCCAGCTCATCGGCAGTCTCGTTTCCCTGTATATTACGATGCCCCGGCACCCATATTAAAGAAACAGCATGTCGACTTGCCAGGTTCATGGTCTACTCCCTGCACTGACCCACATGCCTCGAAGTGATCGTCGCTGATCCGAGAGGCCGAAGAGCCGACTGGCTATCCGAGAAGATTGATATCCGATTATCTGTGATGTTTGTATCCAGTAATGCCCTGCATGCCTCCTGGATAGCGTAAATTTCCGACTGAAATACACTCGCAGAGTCTGGAAGACGCAT